>VYYJ01000812.1:0-43469 GCA_021029165.1 Cyphoderus albinus
TTTTTTGTGAAATTTTAGGTCCAATGAAGTAAGCCATCCTTGGAATCCAGACAAAGCAATGCAAGTTTGCGAAGTCTGCGGTTCGTACCTCATTATAGGTACAATTCTCTAACTATTGAAACAATCCCACCACTAGACACTTAAAAATACACAAAGTATCATA
The DNA here is from genome assembly GCA_021029165.1 of Cyphoderus albinus. NCBI lineage: Eukaryota > Metazoa > Arthropoda > Collembola > Entomobryomorpha > Paronellidae > Cyphoderus > Cyphoderus albinus. The sequence continues at coordinate 164 of VYYJ01000812.1, forward strand.
GTAAATATAAAATCTAATTAATAATTAATCATCATAGGGGAGGCTCAGCACCGATTAGATGACCATATAATGGGAAAGCAACACGTGGGGTTTGCCATGCTAAGAAAAACTATGGAGGATATCAAGAAAGGGAAGGAAATTCGCGACAAGGATGAACGGTAATTGTTTCCTTTTGTGGCGATAAATACTTTACATTTTTTTTAAATCAGAATGACAAGTTTTATTTCAAATGTGCTTGCTCGATTTGTATTTTTAGTGAGAAAGCTGAAAGAGAGCGAGAGAAACGTAGAACCGGTCGGGATACTGACGTGCGGGATAGAGGCAGGGAACGAGACCTGAGTAGAAGGGACTCAGATCGAGGAGACCGTAAAGTTCGTCGTAGCAGATCACCACGGCGGCATTCCCGTTCAGAAAAGGAGAAGGATCGTAAGAGACGCTCCAAATCTCGGGATCGTAAAGAGAAAGAAAAGGATAATATTAAAGACATTAAGGACTTGGATCGCAGGAGGGATTCTTCCAAGTATGAAAATCTTTTAACATCTCTCGAGAATCTCGAGTCGAGATTGTAAGACTTATTAAATTGGCTAATTTGATTAAAATGTTGTTATCTAAACAGGGAAAGGGAGGAACGCAAATCCTCGAAACATTCCGATGACAAGAAACGGAGCAAAAGATCCCGTTCCAGAAGTAAAAGTCGTGATAAGGACAAGGAGAAGGACAGGAAGCGAAAACGGTCTAGAAGCCGAAGTAAAGACAAACGAGACCGTAAAAGAAAGGATAGAGGTAAGACGAATAAAAACCGAAATCGACTCGAGCCTGGAATGAACTTCATTTTCCCTTTGTATTCAGACTTATTTTGTTTAACAATAGATGAGCAAAGAGACAGGAAGGAAGACCGACCTCGGAAGCACTCACAGTCGTCCCACGAGGGGTCACCTACGCCAACATCGTCTTCTGGTGAGCGGAAGCATGCGAGAATTCCTAGTCCCGAATCTTGGGAGCCGCACGCAATGAAAAATGGCACTTCCCTGTCTCATGAGTCGCCCGTTGACGATGATGCTAATTCGGCCTAGAAACATCGCTTGTGATTCTTGTTTACTGGTAATCGAAACCAGCAATCAGGTACGTTGGCTTCAAGTGAGGGCATTAAAAAGACAATACGTGTTTTTTAAAAAGGTTGTGGAAGAGGTACGTACAATCACGTCGTAAAAATATACATGAACAAAAGAAAAAAGCATGGCCGACAGTAAAGTCATAATTGAATATTGACCAAACATCGGTTCAATGATTGGGTTGGCCCGCTCTGTCTCTCTCTCTGTCACTCTTGCACTCAGTCAAACTTTCCACCTTTGGGAAAGTGTTTGTTGATGATGAGATGAAACAGGACGTTTTCCAAAAGTGTACAAGGTTAGAAATATAAAAAAAATGACTACATCCTCAACACGGTCACAATTTTACTCTTTGGAAAGGGAAAAGGACTAAGCTAATATTAATTGTAGAAACAATTATTGTGTTCACAACACGACCGACGAAACCGACTGACTTTGCTTCACATCTTGTTTTATTCTTTGAGCGACTGCATTTCCAGTTTTCGCTTTGTTATTCATTAATCCTTCGCATAGTTGTATTTTTTTTTTCTTCGTTTTTTGTTTGTTTTAAAATCGCTTCCGTCGCGTCGGACGGACATGCCCCTGCTGTCGGACAATGACGGACTTGAACATGAAAAAGTTTTCTAGTGGACCAGAACATTTCTTGGCATGGTCGACTCTATCTCTTTCTTTATTGTAGTATTCGAGAAGAAATCTCAAGTTTATCTGCTCTTGCTCATACGTTACATGAAAATATTTTTGACATTTTCATAATAATCGATGCATTATGCATACACACTTATATATTGACCAACAGTTTTTGAAAAAAATCTTTTTACAAATTAGTCAAGCATAGTTTGAAACGCTCTGATAACATGTATTTCAGGATCGATCATCCCCAGCCCCGATCTACACTCATTTGCTGAAGGAAGGACGGGTGTGGCGTACAACCTCTCAAAAGTCCAAAACTAAGCAACTTTTAATGTATCAACCACCTTCACCGTTAGCCCAGTTACTCATCGTGTCTTTCCAGTTTCAGTTGCGTCAGGTTAGTCTCCAAGTTGCTGTTTTTATCTGCTTCACAAAAAATCCCTTCATTTGTAGATGTTCCAGAGAAACGATCGTGTGGATTCCTAGAGTCTATGTAGCTTCATCAATCTCTTCTCTCAGAAAGAAGCAATTCCACATCTTTCACTTGAATAAAATCTCGAGTTGATGAGGTACATACAAGAACTTTTTGAATATTAACTTGCTTTTTTGATTAATCTAAGTAGTGTGTAGGATAACTTATATAAATTACTACTAACAAAAAACAAATAAAAGTCTATAAATACAAAAATTAACTATTTTCAAGGCCATTGTCGCCTGTTGTGTTTTAACTGTATACATTTTTGTGTTTATAAGTTACTCGGCTAAAATTAAGTTATCGATACAGTTGTTTCAGAGAGATGATTTAATTGAATGTTTTCGTGCTATTCCGTGTTAAGTTTACGTAGTGTCATTTTTATTCTATCGAACGAATTTCTTTTTCTGGTCACACAAAACATTTAGTAAATGTGCCTGAATAAGTATGTGCTTGATATTGTTTCGTGTATAAAAAAAAATCAATTAATTCAATTAAAAACCGATTGCTTGGTCTCCGCGTTAAGAAAAATAGATCGGTCCACCAGACACTTTTAAAATTTAGTGACGTAGTAGGATGAATTTTATGGCCAGTTAAGTGTAAGACAAATTCAAATGTAAATGACGATGAATGAAAAACAGAAGTTTTCAAAAGTGTTCACCCGTGACTAAAATACATTTATTTTAAAAAAATAATAGTTAAATTACGATTACGACTGCTCCCATTGACTGTAAAAAAAATATCTTGACCCATTCGCAAACCTGCTTAAAACTTCTCGAAGCTGAATGATTGGACCACTCTTTATTGGCAGGTACGTCCTTTCTTTAAACATAAATATTTTTCTTTAAATCATTCGGTTTTTAAGTGTTTGACTTATTTCAAGTTACATATTAGTTTTTATTTAAATTCTTACCTTAAAATTGCCTTTAGCGAAAAAACTAGTGAAAATCTATGAAGCATTTGTTATTAATGTAATAAATACGCGTAAAAATATAGTTAAGTTGAACCGTTAAGGTCATGATGAGGACGGAACAAGAGAGGAGTCGTATGTTTGAAGTTGAAGAATGTACAAAATAAAATACATAAATATATCAAAATCTGCGGTATAACTTGATGCTTGTTGTTGTATGTTTTTGTTCCTTAAACAGTGCAAATTCAGTATAGATGACAAACGGTATGTACTATTCCGATTTATAAATTATTATTATGATATAAAATACTATAAGGACTTTTGATTTGAGCTGAGAGTATTCAATAAAGAATTGAGTTTTTTTATTCGGTTGGTGTTGGTTGTTTTGGTTGGTGCGTGTGTTGTTCAATCTCACAAGATTATTCATGTATGCGTGGGGTTCGGCCGGCAATGCTTTCATATGAATTTAAATGATTTTTTAAAAGTGAATTCATTCATAGTAAATGACAGCGTCACATGAATTGTTCCGTGTTGCATTTGATGATTTGACGGACCAGGCTTACGAATGTGAGAGCATACTCGAAGAAGCATGGATTAATTTACTTTGTTTAGGAGGTCTTGGTAATAAGCCTAATTGAGTTTAATTGAGACAAATCGGTCGTAAAAGCATCTTACTCATGCTCACAATGGTCCATCTTTTTGTCATCAGAGTAGGTAGAGAAAACCAAGTTAACGGGAGGAATTGGGAACAAGAGAACGAGAAGTGAGAATGTTTTCGAATAATTGTAGCAGCTACGCTTTTTTTTAAATGAACGAAAGATGATTACCATGTGCGAGTTGCAATAGTCTTGGAAGAAAGACTGCTTTTAGTTATCCTGGGAGGAAAGCAAAGAAGGAAGGATACGGATTTGAAAATGGTAGGCCAAGGATTTTGTTCAACTTGCAGTCACTTTCATCTTGTGTGCTTGACCTGCTTGATCATAATATTCATCATTATAAGCCAGCAAGATCTTCTGGTTGAAAGGTAAAAACCGAACGAGAGACTCTCTCTATGCAAAGATCTACTCATAAAAATGGCAATGGCGAATCTGATTATTTTTCCGCTGGTACCCTTACCCAGTGTCACAACTCCTTCGTCATTATCGTTAACGGATATTCTGGACAAATTTGGAGCTGCATCTGGACAACCGAGTTCGGCCCGAGTATGGAGGTGAGTGAAAGTGCCAATGTTTTTTAAATGGTTGTTTGAAGTGTTTAAATCTCTCCTTCGTGTCCACAGGGAAGGTGCTGGAGGTCCATGCGTATGCGTTTATACGAAATGTGGTCACTATTAACGAAGTACATTCGGTAAATACGTGCAATGAATTTATCCAGTTTAAAAATACAATTTGTCTGTACGTAATCAGCAAGAGTTTTGACTTTTATCAGACGCTTACACTAAGCTTTCTCCTGATGCAAATGTGGCATGACAGTCGGTTAAGCGTACTCGGAGGAGTCGAAAGTCAAGGAAGTCTTGGTAAATAGTATACAGTAAATAAATTTCATTGTCAAATAAACGGTTTCATTGTTTTCATAAACGTTTTGTTTCTCCACGAAATCCATTGAGATTGACAACACCGATTTCATCTCGAAATTTTGGACCCCCGTAAGTGCCCAATGTACAAAGTGATGTGATCAACTTTCAGTATGATAGAATCATCAATCGATTATTATTCTCAGGACACTTTCATCACGAATGAAGTGAAGTCCCAGTTTTGTTGTGGAGGTAGCGGAGCAAACCATGAGCAAAGTCTTGCCCATCAGATTCTTAACATAGCTCCATCCGGAAGGGTGCTAAAAACGATCAGGTTGAGTTGAGACGTTATTCAGAGATTCGGAGATTTCCGTTTACTTGCATAAAAGCGGTGCCATTTTTGTTTTTCATTTTTATCTCTTCTCCCCACAGACTCTCAGTAACGGTGTCATGTCCAATGAACATGCAACGGTTTCCCTTTCATAGATTCGAGTGTGACGTGGAGCTGGAGAGCTGTGAGCAATTAACTATAGATTTACAAGATCGTTTTCTTATTGCCTGCTATAGCATATCAGTCCTGTCACAACTTTCCAATCGTTTCAGTTGGACAAAAAACGGACAACATTCTTTACATCTGGAGAAACGGGTCGAAATCGGTGGACTACACAAAGATTGACAAGGCCTCACTTGCAGGCAAGACGTCCTATCTGCTGGAGGGCGTTGATTCTCATTCGCAACAGAGTTATCTTAGCTCAGGTCAGGCGAAGTCTTGAGCAAATAAATATTTTTAGTTATTATAATAATGTAAAAGTTAATTGAATATCCTTCTATGATTACCAGGAGGAAGTTATTCGAAGCTGATAATTCGTCTGCGCTTTAGTAAACTCTGGTTGCGACACTCCATCGTGTTGTTTATTCCCACGGCCATTCTCACGCTCACATCATTATTAACGCTTTGGCTTCTCACGGAAGACAAGCACGCGGGGATTGGAGTAGCAGTTAACTTTGTAATTGTACGTGAAATCAAACCTTAGTCAAGTTGCGAATCTTGACGTTTCCGCCATGTACAACAGTAACGCATGCCTAATCAAATTAGCATTTTTCCAATTTAAATTAACGTGAGAGATCCGATTACTTCCGAATCATGTTTTTTTTTAATCCCAATTTTTACTTGCATAATGAATAATTTGTTTTGGTCGTGTGAAGGCTGGATTTGTGATTGTTCTGGGTGCGCTGGAATACTCCACGACGCCAGTGCTCGCGCAGGTTCCGTTCTTCACGCCGATTGATATCCACCTGGGAATCTGTCTATCAACTATCCTGTCGTCTGTTACGGGTAAATAAAAAGTAAATGCACAAAACGTTCTTACATGAGCGAGAACACGCAACATTTTTGCAATTTAATGTTTACAGTTCACACGATAGCTCTCTGTGTTCGTAAAAGATGCGCGACAGAATCCAGGCGTCAGAGTACGGCTCAAAGAAAGGTGACCTGAAATTTTCAAAAATTTTGAATCCTTAATTCGACCTGAATAAACTTTGATAATCGAATGGCCCCAGGTAAAAGATGCTTCAGAAGATTGTGACAACGAGGTTAAGGCCCCTCTCAGTTCTACCAAGGTGCCTTCTTCGGATCAATCACAGGAAGGTGGGTACTACGAGTCGTATGATGTGACAACTGACGAGGTATTTGAAGAGGCTCGTAGGGACAGCGGGGAGCACGGGGTCCCTTCCAAAGGAAACTGCCGAGTGAAGGGCTCTTACTGTCATGAGAATGCAGTGGATGCGTCAAGTGGGAGTTCGAGTACGAGTGGCAGTAGCTTGAAGAAAATGGGATGTGTCGCGAGATGTGCCACACAGTTAGTGAGGTGGGTTGGGATTTTTCTTTTGATTTTTGTTATTCTTATTATATTTATAACATAACTGCTCCAAATTGTTCGGGATTGAAAAGGCTATGATAATGACATAAGGAGGTTTGTGAACCCATAAATTCATCGCTGCTGCAAGATTTGTGATTGATCATTCAGTGAGATTTGGTACACCCTTGCGTTACGAAATACTGGTTCAGCAGAGGGCCATCAAATCAGTCAAATATTTACGATTGAAGAAATGAACTTCACCAATATTAAAAAGAGGGCAAAGGCCGTTCTCACACCAGACAAGTGTCTTCGTCATTATGAAAACAGACAAAAGCCCTTTCCATGCAGGTCACGCACGATACAGGATGAGTATTTTGTAGGACCATTCTGATACCACCATTCAGTTCAAACATTGATGAAAACCAAGTTAAATCTCAGGTTAAAACACAAAAAGTGAGTTTTTACCTTATACACAGGAAGTTGTGTGTAAATCTCTTTAGTAGACAATACGCATATTATGCATACAAAGTGTTCACACAACATCAAGGGATTAGTTTTTGCATAGGTAGTTGTTTGTAATTTGCAGTGATTGATATGACTTCACTGTTGAATGACTTGGAACAAATGCTGTGCGGCAGAAGATATTCATTGTAGTTTATGATAATTAACCACAGAACAAATCTGTTTTATTTCAGGGTTTCGATGCTCGTGTCCAAGTGGATGTCTCTGGTGTCCTTTGTCGTCGCGGAGAGCGTCTTCTGGTACACCTACGTTTTGTCATCATCGTCTTAAGCCTAGAGTTGGTGTTTGTTACATAATAACCGGATGCGTCGTGTATTTACAACTTCGTTGATAATTAATATGCGATTCATTGTGGAATGTTTATTTCTGCATTTTGGAATAAGCTATTATACTGATGAGGCGTATATTATGGCATTTAACTGCAATATAACAATCACGCGACCATGTCCCTGTGTCACCTCGACTTATTCGTCTCTTTTTGGTTGATGAACGCATTTTTATTTTAAGATTAGGATGACAAGGAAAAACTCGAAGAAATCGTGCGACTTCCCTTCATTTTTTGCATTATATAATATTTTAGTCTATTATAAGAGGGAACTTAACGTAACGTAATGTAATGTAAGTTTATAATAAGCAAAGTACAAATACACAAAAAGTAATGCGAAATTAGGGCGATCTTGGGGAGCAATTTGGTTAGCTCAACTCGCCCGCAGACCACATGTAAAAGAAGCTTTATATTATAAACTCTTTTTAAGCGTTATTAAAATCCCAATATTGTGTTAAATGTGGCGATTCGTTTCTTCTGGCTAATGGCATGAAGACATGATGGTCACTTGAATCGAGAGAAATTGCAGACAAGGAAAGAGCAAACGGGGGACCTCCGCAAAGAGAGTAGTGGAGTAGAGTAACCGCCATCCTTGTAACTCTCTGTTTAAGATGTTGAGGACTCCAAAATTAATTTTGTATTTCAAGTAATACTACTACATACACTGGCATCATCATCATCTCATCCGCATTCGATTTTATTATGTATGTGCATAGTAAAATAAAATACAGAAAAGTGTGCCTCTTCTCTTTGAATTCCATGACTCAGTTGCAATAATTGATTTTTGAAGACTACGGCAGCCTAAATACAAATCTCGTTCATGTGCATTTCAGTATTATTATTATTATTACCTGTTGTATATTAAAATATTGTAGAAATCTGCTTGTTAGTGGATACACAAACATGACGATATCAAAAGCGTCCACTTTTGTACGCGTACTCTGTACTATATTATGCAGTCGATTATACTTCCTTAAATGCATTCCTGCTCCATTGATAGGTCATGTTAACCAATTTTGTTTATTTTGTTTATAGCAAGTGTGTGGATCATTGACCATCGTCAACATCCCTACCTACACTACTTTTTTTGCTGTACACGCTGACGCGGAATCATAATTACACGAACTCATAATAACAATAACTAACAAACTAACCACCAAAACATTTGGTAGAGTATAGCTCTTCGAATTTTTGCACAACACGACATAATTTTTTGGCTCAAGGGCCAAGTCAAAGGGGTCTTCTCTTTATTGTCTCTTTTTACAATTCCTGTTCGTCTACTTTTTTACTTCTCTGTTGTCTTCACTGTCATTTTTACTTCATGCTAATGGAGGGTTTGTCGAGTCGAATCTCCTCGCAATAAAGTAAAGTGAACTCCAACTCCAATCTGTGACGATGTATCGAGCGAGAGGAAAGTGACGATTACGAACAATGGCACCCTTTTCTATACGAAGGAAACTCGTTTTTTCTCATTTCGCTGTCATACCAAAATTGCATCGAGTTAATCGACTAGTTTTTTTCTGCATATTCAAAATATTGAGAGCTACGTGCAGCAATAAGACACTTCCACAATTCACATTACCTGCATCTGCTGCTGCTGCTGCAAAACTTCATTTCCTACGTGCAGCATGTCGAATTTGCGGTACTGATAAGAGGGGTGGAAAAATTGTGGAGTACCTACGTACATGTGGTATCATTATTTTTTTATACCAATGATGATGATTGCTACAGTCTTGTTCAAAAGATTTCGATTTCTGTTCATTTACTTTCGTTCGAGAATACCTAAAACCAATAAAATTTTAAAGTGGCTCATATGAATAAACTAAGCTCGCAAAATTATAATACCAGATTTATAACATTTTTTGTGATTGTCGCTTGCCCAAGATTTTTTTTTGCATTTCTTATACAGATAAAATCAGAGATTCAAAGGAAAGTATTTCACATTTAAAAAAATGAACCCTCATGATAAATCAAAAAGCAGGTCATTCAATGCGAAAAATAAAATGTACGAATAAGTTCCACGGTTGTGTGACATTTGACTGTTTGGCTTCACTCTGTACACTGCATCACCTGCCAGCAGCGTCCACGTTCGCTTCAGTTTTCTTCAGATTGTCTCAAGCTACCCACACGCTGTTATTATTGAAGAGCTGAGCAAGCACACGCCAAAACATAGGTAAGTAGTTGACAACTTTTTAAAAAAATATTGTAGAAAATTCAGTGTGGGACAGAGAAAAGATAATCACATTCCCATTTTGCTATTTTCATTGTATTACAAATTGTAACGTTCTTGTGCGGTGATTGTGTAACGCACGAATGAGTGCGTCGGTCTCCCCCTTTCTGAAGATGAAATCCCCCTTTTTATGTTATCAAAAAATCAAAATCCTGCTGCAGCTGCATGCTATGTAATTTTAACAGGGAGCTTCATATTAAAATGTCTGCCGATGTAACTGAAAATCGCATAGTACAAATATTGCAAAATCTCTCTTCTTTTTTGCAAAACGAACGATAAGGTATTTTTCATGTAGTGCAGATAGTAGCGGCTTCTGCGTTTTTCTTCCATATCTATCGTGGAAAACCTTTTCATATGGTGTACATAATACGTACAAATGTGTCTCTGTTCTGCGATTAGCAGACGATTAGAATTTGTACGTTTCAACATTTTTCTTTAATTTGTCAGAATTTTGTGCTTTTTACTTTTTGTGCTAAAATGGGGGGAGGTCTTTAGCGGGTTCCCTTTTGAAACAAAAAGTATCACTTACACACACATACGTATAGACACACACTTCCTCGTAACTTATTGCCTTTTACATCTCGCCATTTTAATCACAGTGAGCGGATTGTAATGAAGCGAAAGTACACACAGAAATTAATAATATCCAATTACAGTCCTTTCTGTGTAACAATAAAAAACCTCAAAAAATAATGTATATGAACACGATAATAACGTGGCTTGCTTTGCTTGATTGCATAAGTGTTGCACGTAAGGTAAACTGACAAAATAATAAGAAGAATAATCTCATTCGACTCGTCCAAGGAATCTCACAGGTAAAAAAAATGATTCGTCTAAGGCTATAGGATATGTGTGTGATCTTGTGTGACTTTTTTTGTAACTCCTGCTAATAGGAATCTGAAATTCTTTCTTAATAATATCCATTCATGCATGAACGACAATGTGGTCACTTCCATCATATTTTTTAAAACATTTTCATATTTTGTGTCGCTTGCAGAAATTCTTTTCTCACGACTCTTTCCTATCCACTGCTTAATTTGGCCATTTTAGGATTTTTACCAACTCAACTGTAGCCAGTTGTATAACCTTGTGATACGAACATTCTTAAAAGCTTTCATGTGCGGGGAGTTCTAATTTGTAGCAATTAAGTGAAAATGTAGAAATTCGAGTGAGAGGACAATTTTTTGCAAGAATCAATTTGTCATCTTAATCTTAACGCTCAATTCGTGTCACTTGAAATCACAAGAAAATTTTACGCTTAAAACGAAAATGAGTCGGACTCAAAATTCAAAAGCTCTTGCGACAGAATTTTGCAATTCAATGTCCCATATATTTTGACTACTTGAAACAATACGTACTTTGCTTATCTTTATAATGGATCCATCCCATTGCGAAAGACTAATTCGCGATAGAAAATAATGCTTCATTGCTTAATCTTAATTTGGCCAAACGAATGAATTTGTTGCGACCGCCATTGAACCGCTTTTGCTATTACAATAAATTACGATTTTAGGTGGTTAAAAAATTAATAAGTAAATTAGAAACTAAAAACAATCTTGGTTTATTGGATTTCAGTGCTTAACGCTTGTCATTACCATGTTTTGCAACAAGTTGTTTTTAAGCCATGAAATAATTTTGTTTGCTCCTTCCACTCTGTGTACTGGATTTCCTTGAAACAATGGTTAAAAGTTTGTATTTTTCTTTGAGGACGGATTTTCGTATGCCAAGGATATTTGTTTCGTGCTAGTTGCGGCAATTTTCACATTTTATTTGATTGTGGTATCATCGTTAACAGAAAAATTGGGTTTCACTGTCGAGGACAAAAACAAGGAAAATGTCAGAACTCATCATTTTTTACCACAGCTGGAGATTTTGAAATCTGTTCAATGACAAGTCGGACACAGCTTTGGGCTTATAGTAACAACTACAACTTTCAGTGCTCTTTAATTCCACTGAGTGAGTATTGTTTCACTGTAACCATTAAACTGACAAATCTCTTTTTTGTAGATGAGGAGGGGTAATTTGATGCGCCAACGCCAAGTAAACTTGAAACACGTTCTCATAAAATGGCATGATGATATGATGATACGACAGCTATTAAGGAGAGGAGAGGACACTACAAAAAATGAAATTACACGGTCATGGTCTGAAACACTTTTTTTTATTTCTCTCAGCTTTAAGCTCGGTTAAAATCTGCTATTACGATTTTAAAGTAACCTACTTGGTTTTAACGTTGAAAAAAGTTACTGGACTGGAAACACTGTAGCATCAGCAGCAACACAACAGCATAATTTTCTTTTGAAGATCATGGCAAGGATTTGAAAAAGTTGACAAGTGTTTTCAATGAATTTATGAAGCTTTAGTGTAATGAGATTGAAATTAATGAAGTAATATAAAACTCCGCCAATTAATTCTCTTTTTAATTTGAATCTCCTCCGGACACAGAGAAGATTTTTAAGCAATTTGTTTCTTCCCATTATGCCAATTGCAACGGAATGGAGAACTCAATGTCGTCATCTTGGAATTGATGATGGGCGATCGTGTTGTCAGAAAAGTATGTGCGTGTCGAATACTAATTTCAGAACCAATTAAGCAAATAAGCATCTTTAAGTCTGAGCGTTGTTTTATTCATGATTGTTGTGTGAAATTTAGGCATTGCAGCAGCAGCGTCTAATAAACTACCTTATTGCGAATAAAACACGAACGAACATGAAACGCTATTTGTCTATGAATGCATTTTAGTATTGAACCGGAAGTTAATTGGTGAACAGTACTGAACAGCACAGTTCACTTCAGAGAATAAAAATATATTTTTAACCATTCGATCGTTAGTTAGTAAGAAATAAGAAACAGGAAAAAAAGGTTTTTGGGTGACCAAAAGGACTGTTGCAGAGTAGAGATGGTCACTGACCACACACCATACGTATGAATTGGAAAGATAACGATGCATCACTTGGTTGGACAACCGTGTTTATTTAGTATTTAGTGCGGCCACAAACAGTGCTGACTCAGCAAATATTTTTAGTCATTTTCTCCCATTATTAAATAATATTAGAGTAATAAAATTTCCACTCGCATTATTATGGGTCACTCCTCTGGTAATGAATTGAATAGATTTGGGCGATACTAAATATTTCTATTATTACTCTTCTAATGAACATGAATGACATACAGCTTAAAACTCTGATATTAAATAATAAATTGTAACAAAATACAAACTAACGCTTGTGCTTATCACGCCACCACCACCATGGCCAAGAACGCTATTTATGAAGTGTTACAATAACATTACGTATTGACTCAGAGAAGGGCTCCTAAATTAAGCTTATTTACAGCTATTTACCTAAACTAGTTTTTCAAAAGCGCGTAATAAGCTAAAATATTTATTATTGTTGTTGAAGGATATCTGCGCCTGTGTGTACTAACTACACACCATCTGCTAATGAGCGATAACCTCCACAGAATCAACTTATTTTCTCAAAAGCAATTTAAGCATTATTAAAATCAACTTAATTTCGACTGTTAAGCTGCGTAATCCCAGCAAATTACGATTTATACTGAAGGCGAGGCGTTACTAGAGAGCTTTAAGAGCGAGCTAAAACCAGCCAGCTACATACCAGAGTCAAGAACCTTTTGCTTGTTTTTATTCATTGTTATTATGAAAAAGATAATACTCTGCTGCAGTAATTAATTGCTGACACCACCACATTTAAGCACTAGTATTGTTCATTTTCTGGCATTATTAGCTGTGTATTTATTTAAGCCCTTGATCGCGTTGTTGCCTGTTACGTACGCACACTATAAGTAAAGGTCCTTTCCTCTCTTACCTTTTTATTCCTTTGCCTGCCACATTTTTTACCACTGAGCTTTGTCATCATGATGATCAGAGTCACAAAGTCATAATTCATCTACTTTTTATGATGTCCATGATACAGTTTCTCACCGGATGTAATTACACGGCTTACGTTACGTCGCTCGTCCCATCATGATCGTGTGACTTTTTTTTATGATGACGATGAGGAAGGTGAAACGTTTTTGGTAGTGGATGAGTCACACAAGCAAAACCACGTAGCTAGGCTTTTTAGCACTCTTTTCATTCATTTTGGTTTGTTGGAGATTAGATGGATGAATAATCTTTCATCAATCGGCTGAGAGGAAGTTGCTACTACCATTGTGGATTGTTTTCGTCGTATCTTTCTTGGATTTGCTGAGAGCATTGTTTAAAAAAGTCCTTTTGGATTAGATAATGAAAAGGACTTCTAAGAATTTTCAAAAATTTTATGTTTAGAGGATTTAATGTGGTATTGACCTCTTGGCCTACGATTTTTTGTTGTTAAATTCATGATGATGCCAGTTTATTTGATTAGTCGGGGACAACATTGAAATCGTATTTGGATTAGAAATCTATCTTTGGCCTTTATCAATGTAAAACGCTGACCCTCAGCGCACATCAAATAAATATGTTCACCACGACCATCAGCAGTCATCAAAACACTTCATCTTCATCTTAATATTACCGAGCTTCTTGAATTAAAAGTGAATTGGGGATTCACTTGATATTATTATCAAAACACATACTATTTACAGACAGGGGCAAATTGCAGCGAAAATTTTTATTTGGGTTATTATTACGACTACTGCTATTGCAGCGTCAGACTTCCTCCTCCTCCCCTCCCCTTTTGCTTGTTGCACCGAGGAAAAATGTTGTAGCCCTTTATTTACGGTAACGATCGATCCGACGCAAAACAACTAACGCATTATTATTATAGGTAGGTTACTTTTGAATGAGTCACTCGCATGAGTACAGAACGAAGCTAAATATCATCACATGAGTAGACATTACACTCAGCATTCTAGTTTTTCTTAAACAAAATCGTTTTACTACTCATGATCACACTTACCACCACATATGGCTCCCAAACAAATTACGCTACGTGTGTCTATACAACAGTGAACAAAATTGTTCTTCGTGGCTTACTTATCGTTCCCTTCTTGACTTGCAGCTTAAAAAGTTAACAATTCGCGAGCATGTCCCTACTTAACAATGCTGAATGAGAAGAGCCACTAAGGAAAAGTAACCCACCACCTGCCTGCCATCAGCACTAGTAACAACATTAGTAACCTAACCACAAAGTAAAATGCAAAGAGTTTCCTTTTCACACAAAAATCTTTGCAGGCCACCGTTCTGGCGATCAGTGCGTAAGCAGAATGCGAAGCTGCAAGACTCATGCAAAAAAGTGGCCCACAGCAGCAGCGCAGTGAAAACTAACTAAATACGCCAAAAAGTAAGTCACTGCTGCAGGTATTTAATACTTTGATAAGCCTTACCTGTTTGTGCTACATTACATTAACATTTTAAATATAGCAGTTTTAGAAAATGTTTTAGAAAGAATAGATTTAAAAAGTTTATAAACGCAAGAAGAAGGAAAAACCAAACGTTTTCATATGCTACACATACACATAAACTTCCTTTACTGCTAAAGCAAAACTTTCTTTTTCAGACATTAAAAAGTATTTGGCTTTGGCTATAGCAGAAAGAGCGAAGTTGAAGCTTTGCTAGTTGTGGTGGGGCTAGTTTAAATATTATTGGATATATTACACTTGATTCAATACAAATTTAATTTTTAATCGCATTATCTCAGTGCTTCAGTCAATATTAGAGACAAGCAATTAATTAACGCTTTTTAGGTTCTCTCTATTCCCCGTGCATTAAAAAGTTGTCATTTAATAACAACAATGATCGAGCGAATCTGGTTTTGTGACAAGAAAAGTGATTGACGACGACATTTGACTCGCATAACGCAGCAGCAGCGCTCGTTCTCGCAAGGATGAGATGACGTCGTGAAGGAAAGCTTTTTTTTCGAACATCACGTAGATTTTCGAGTGTGCGCAGTGTTTTCAAAGTGAAGACTGATGATTGAACGAGAATTTTTGTCATGCTACGTTATAAAAAGTGAAATCGTGTTCTCATGAACAATGAAATGTGTGCTGTGTTTAAGGAGAATTTTTGTGCGTAACGCAAAGAATTCTCTCTCGATTATAGATAATGTGATATGAGAAACCGTCTCGTTAAGTATTAATTTGTCTCTCTGACTGAACCGTTATCTATAGACTTTATTTTGAATAATAAAATATTGTCCTTACATCATCATTATGAGTCACACTTCAGCACCTGTCTCAGGATCCCCAGAGGACCTGCTGCCGATGCAGTCCTGGCTGCAGGGTCCCCTCTTCGAGCACAAGATCTTTAGCACGCTGAGTTTGTTGATGAGGAACCTGAGCGAGCAGTTCCAGGACTACCGGACGGCCTACTACAGCACCCTTCCAGACCAGTTCCTGAATGGAAGTAGTGTCCAGTTCGTGGACCACCATGCCCTCCACCACCATCCTCCTCAGTTCTCCTCCCAGTTTGACCCTCATGAGACTGACAACACGACATCGCTGGATGAGGAGTCCCTCGTCCTCTCCCTTCCCTCATCCTCCCCCCTCGCGTCAGTGTTCATCCTGTGTCGTGATCACGGACCCTCCGTCCTCCGGCTATTACTGACGATACTCTGTGCATTGTCGGCGACCTGGGCAGTCAACAGATCGTTACTAAGGCGCAACCGACTGATCCAGTATGCGGTGGAGCTGGTGCTTTGCCATCTTATCATTTTGCCCACACTGCCGTTCATCGGCCTGTTCTACGCTTGGATTGGACTTATGAGACTCGGAATCTGGGTCCACATCCAAATATTCCATCGGGGAAAGAGGTACCTCGTCGATCCCGAAGACGGTTTCTGGGCGTTTGAAGAACTCGCGTCCTCCTCCGCGTCCATCGGCTTGTACTTTATCAAAGGCAAGTGCGACCCGGACAGGATACGAGAGAAGGTGAAGGAGGTCATTGTCAGTCCCGTCGTTCGTGGCAGGATGAAAAGGAGGTTCATCAGCGTGTGTGGTTTCGCGGTCTGGGAAGACGTCGACAAAATCAATATCCGTCAACACATCAAAATGGCCAAGTGGCCAAAGTCATTTAATGAGAAAAAGTCTTCCAGTGATCAACGGGGATGGTGGACCGACAAGGATGTCTTGGACTATCTGACCACGTTCCAGGACCGACCTCTCTGTCCGAAAAGACCCGCCTGGGAAGTTATCATAATTCCGAACGTGAGAATGGGCGATGGAAGCAACTCCACTCCGCACTACGTTTGTATATTCCGGGTTCACCACGCAGTCATGGACGGAATCTCCAGTGCAAACATTCTTCATCAGGTCCTCGGGGACAAGCCGTTCAAATTCACAATCGATCCAATTGAAGGGGCACACAAACGACCGGGGAAATTCGTCACGGCCTGCTCGTACTTGCTGGCACTGATCTTGCTGCCCAGGACCGGCCTCGTGAACGGTTTCCTTAGCCTGGACAACAAGTACAACCGCTACTTTTCTCCAGGCAAAACGCTTCGTGGACCAAAGCACTTTGCTTGGTCGAGACCCCTCAAGATGGACGCTGTGAAGAAGATCAAGGACTTGTCAAAGAGTTCTGTCATGTCCGTGTTGTTAGCTGGGCTGGGCGGATCCTACAGGAAAGTGGAGGAGGCGAAGCTGTTAAAGAAGAAGTGTGTCAATGGAGATGAGGTGATGAAGCAACGTGACATTCCAGAGTATTACCATGCTCTGGCGCCAGTTGCAATGCTTCCGTATCCTGACCGACATCCGAGAAACGGGTTCAGTGGCGTCCCTCTTCCAGTCGCTGTAGGGGAGTATGCGAGCATTAAGGAGAGACTGCAAGCGAATCACAGGGCCTTCAAGCAACTTAATGTTGGAATAATGGACATTCTCGGCAATTTCATTCTCATTGGGATGGTCGGGCTGATGCCCACCAGGATGCAGAAATTGTTCGGAGCTGGAGTCCACTTTAAGATGAGTCTCAGCAACATCCCTGGGTCAGAGGAGATGATTACAATTTTTGGAGGTGACTCCATTGTCGAGATGGGAGCTTGGCTGCCCTGTAAATTCACACTGGGTGAGTGAGACGCGTTTTGATATAAGTGACAGTTTTTTCTTGAAAAGATTTGAATCTAATCGCCAGTCTTTTTTATTGTTATAATTATTCTAGGAATGGCGATGGGCATGTTTAGTTATGGAGGTCGGTGTCGCGCAACGATGGTGGGCGACAACACGTACCTCTCCAAGTCAGAGGTCGAGTCGCTCGTATCCAACTTTGAGACTGAGATTTCCAATTTGGGCAAGAGTCTAGGAATGGAGGAGCGAGACATCTTCTGCGAAGCCTAAATCAACCTCAACAAACAAACATTATTAATCTGTAAAGCGAAGATATTTTAATTTTAAATAGAAATTTTAATCAGTTCAACGGGGTGGTATTTTGTTAAATGTGTACATAAAATTAGAATTTTTAAAAGATATTCTACTACTACCTCTTACTCTTTCAGTTCTTTTTGTTATTCCTTTGAGATGGAATTGAAGGCCATTTTTGGACGTAATTTAAAGATGAACGTGGTTTCAAAAAATAGTTAAGTTAAATACTCGTTTAACAAAAGCCGTTAAACATGTTAATTTACAGTTTATTGCCATTTTTTGATCTGCAGCAGGTGTTGCGTAATATAATAAAGAAAAACGTTATTTTTCATTTTACTTTTTTGAGAGTGGAATTTAACTAATTTGCATTGCATTTTAATATCGTTCTTCATAAAAACTTGTCCAGACTCGCATATTAAATCATGATCGGTTCGTACCATGATTGGTTCGTACCCTCTGGTCAGACAATTTAGCATTTTTGGCATTTGCAACTAAAAAGTTCTTGCGCAGAAAACTTTTTGATTTTGACATGGGAGCGTAGTCACAAGTCACGTAATCCATGGAGCAGAGAAAAACTAGAGCTGAGCTAATATGAAAAAAGAGTCGCAGATTTTTTCTCATAAACTTGGGCAAGGTTAAAATCTTGATAGAACCGAGTTGATTCTCATGAATAAATACAATCTTACACAAAACTGGATAATATCTTGTAGCTCTGTCATGTGAATTGGTGAATTTTATAATATTTACTTGTACACTACAGAGTTTCATGATTCTGCTGCATGTTATTTTTTTTAAACGTGAGGAATGTTTGGATGGAGGACTTTTGGGGGACAGACACAACAACACTAAACTCTATAATTTGCTACAATATAAATCATTAAAATGATTAAAAATTCATATAATTGTTAAACTCTGTGTAGTAGTTGATGTTATATAGCGTGTAGCAAAGCCGTTTGCAAAGGAATGACGGTCAAGAGTCTTGGATACACGGACGGGGTCCACTTTTTCATCAGGCACAAGACTAACCAGTGTCTTGTTTGGATACATATATTTAAGCTACTACTATAATAATATTTGCAATTTGCAACATGCTGATGAATGGCGATGGGAATATCATATTTTTTCTACTTCTGGTCTGGCCAGCAACTGCTAATTGCTGCTGACTGTTGTGAAGGCTGCTTAAGTGGCAAACTGTCAAGACGAACGACAATCTGCAGCAGCAGCCAAAACCTTTACTACACGACGTGACCTGGATAAAGACGGAAAGAGGCAGCTAACCAGAAGAAGACATAAACAAAAATTGGTCATTCAGATACAGTAGGCCCGGAAGCAATATACTTGTACCAGTTTGTGTCCAAAAAACCGGAAGTAAAAATGCAAAACTTCCGATTCGGAATCAGTTTTATTGTGAGTTTTTTGTTTCTGCTCTTATCCGTTCACTGCTTTGAAGATCAAAAGGAAAATGGAGACTGGGGCAATCTGACATTTGCTGTGATCATGAACAAAATTCGTGAAGAGCATCACAAAAGTGACGCCATGGACCATAACGACATGGACGATGAATACGACAATCACAGAGTGACGCAATTTCTCGACCACGTCTCCAATCCGGTGGAGGTGGCCAGCGAGCTGGATTCAGCTGCAAAGTATCTTATCAGGCACCAAGAGGAACAAATAAAAAATGGGTCCGAGAATGAAGCAGCGACAGCCGCGGTGGAGTTGACGAGAGTTTTGGATGGGTTTGTGTTTTTAAACAGCATGTACGATTCTGTTGTTCGACCTGCTGCAGGAGCGGATGGTCCTACGGTCGTCAGTGTTGACCTGTTTGTGTATCCGTTTAACGTGGACGAGGAGAAAAACGTGAGATTATTTTAAAATAGGATTTGTGGTAAGGTAGAATAATCAACAAATCACCAGTCAGCACATTTAACCTTCGATTGGCAGGAAATGACAGTGACGGTGACACTAATTCAGAATTGGACTGATCCGAGGCTCGAATATCGATCAAGAGTTCGGGAAGACAGCGCCATACCGTTCGTTACAGTACGAAGACAATTTTAATCTTAATTTTAAGTCGGTTGGGCATTCACTGAATTTATGTTGAAATAAGAAATGTATTTATACATTTCGTGTACATTATAGCTGACGAGTTACATGCACCTGATCGAGATGTGGTTTCCGGACACTTGTCTCTACAACGAAAAATGGTCTAGCAGGCGTGACCTCACTGCCTCACCTAGTGATGTTGTTAGAGTGTCAGAGTTAGGAAATATCTCACGTGAACAGAGGTGAAAATTTCACCGTGAAATAATACAATTTTTAGATTTCTAATATTGTTCTAGAATGTCATTTCTTTAAAAATTACTTTAATTTTTTATAACATCAGGATGAGTGTGACGCTGAACTGTCCGTTTTCCCAACGGGAGACGTTTCCCTTTGACACGGTGACCTGCTCGTTGAGACTGACGAGTTGTAAGTTTTGTATTGGTGAATTAAATGGAATAAAATGACTTTTAAATGGCTTAATGAGAGTAAGAGTTATTGTGTATGGACAGTGTAGTTTCTTGGAGCAAGAGGCAAGTGCTGTATCGTTGGGCAAAGGAGTCGTCACAAGATTACTGGTACAATACGATGGAGTTCAACGGGTTGACCACGATGATTCGTCGAGAGACTGACTTTGAGCGGAGGGGGCTGAAAGCTGGTGGGTTCATGATTTGATAATGATATACCGCTAGAATTAGAGCTGGACCAATGTTGATTTTAAATTGATTATTTTATAATAGGCAACGCATCTTCAGGGCTGATCGTTGATTTCGTGTTGCAGCGAGAAGTGACTCCGTTCGTGATGAAAATTTTTCTTCCTCTCGCTTTGTTTTGCGTCATTTCGTTGGTGGGGCTAGTCCGAACAGTCGGGGCCGAGATTGGTACCGCCCTTAGCTACTTTGTGGTTAGAAATTTATTGTAAAATGTAAAATGTAAAAGAAATCGAGGCATGATAGAAATAATGATTCCTTCCATGTTCAATTTTTACAGTTCGGTATCATGAACATTTTCATGGGAGTGAGTTTTACAGGTCCTCGCTTCGTCTGGGGCAGTGAGAGAACCGCTCTCGACCTGTATTACGTACTATCCGTCGTTACCGTTTTAGTTACCGGATTAGTAAACATTTTTAGACTGAGTATGTCTGAGAGAGATGACGAGAAGCTTAGCGATGAAGGAGAGGAGTTTGAGATGCGGGGGAGTGACACTGGTGGAAATTTGTCCGTTCTGGGGGCAAGGAATCTGGAGTCTGGATCTGAGAACGGTGTCAGCGTAAATACCTGCGGCACAGCGGGGCGGGTTCTGAAGGCCGTATTGAAGTGGGGCAGCAAAGCTGGGAGGGTCATTTGTCGACGGTATAGTGAGAAGCTCGAAAGGAATTTTCATATTTTCTTTAACATAAAGGTTTAAAAACGATTCTCTGATTTTTTTGCAGAGTCAATGACTCGTCTTCACTGATAGTGGTTGGAGCGTTCATCTGCTGGAATTTGTGGTTCTGGGCTGCCTTTTACAAACAATAATCATTTTGTAGCATTAAAAAGAAGTTTAACATTGAAGTAGTCGTGGAATAAAAAATAAAGTTTTATGCTGTATGACAAAATGAAAAGTGCAGAAAAATACCATCATCATGTGCGTAATGAAAAGAAATTCGCAATGGTCTCAGAGAATCTCAGACCGTGTGTGTGCATATGTATCATAACGTTGTTCATCTTTTTATTAATTGAGATTGAATGGGGTGAGAAATGTGAGGAATGTGGCTTCAACCACTACTGCGCCGTGACATCGTGGATGTTATTATTTTGACCATTGACCATGTTTTTTCTTGTTATTTTGGATCGGTTGACGGATCATATTAATTCAGTCATATGAAACTGTAACTGTACACGTCTGCTTGGTTTTGTTTATTAAATCAGTTTAATCACCAAAGACTTCTCGTGTGGAATCTTTTTAGCCTTTGTATTTGCACAGCTTTGATTCATTTGCACTTCCATTGCTACGTTTACATATGTATGAAAAACATCAGTTCAAAAGGTTGCAGGAATGAGCGAATTTAGATTTTTTTGCACGAAGCAGACGTAGAGGGGTTTTGGACTTTTGATGCATCATACCAGAGACATTAAAATTGAAGAAAAACATGATGCAAAGGAATAGTGGAAGGTACTTTATTTTACTTTTGGACAACATCCATATTAGTAAGAACTGTGTGCAGTTGTTAATTAGCACATAGAATTTGGCTGAGAAAGTATATGCTTAAGAATCTTCCGCCGTGGTGGTGGTTTGGTGGAACATGTCGTTGTTCCATGCTTTAAAGAGGGTAAAGAATCAGCAGATACCACCGGTCCTTTTGGCGTTTGGGTTAGTGATTCTGGTGTCGACGGGCGGGTCGTCAGTCAGGGCATTACAGATACAAAATGACATTCAGACAGGTCAGGGTCATGGAGATGGGGGAAGGAGGAACACTTACTTTGTTGGCCAGCCTACTATTGGAGTGGCGGTTCACCCCAGTTTGAGTGGTGTCGCGGAGAGTGGAAACGAGTACAGTTTTTAATTGAGAGAGAAAATAAATTTATTTGCAAATTCTTTCGTTAATATAATATCAAGTTCTTTGTTTTATGCAGATCCCACGTCATGGAAGTAGATGATCATGACCATGACCATTCAAAGACGTCGGAGAAAATTACCGACATTTTGCATGGACTGTTTTCAAAGTATGACAACAGGATCCGTCCATTCTTTCCCGGAAGTGCGGTTCTTGTGACAGTGTCGCTTCCCGAGTTTTCCATTATCGGTGTCGGGGAAGGGGAACTTTGCTCGACTCTTACACTAGAGCAAAACTGGATTGACCCCAGGCTGATTTTTGAGGAAGGTGCGGTTGTAGCCGGTGGTGGTGGTGGGAATGATGATGGGGGACCGCCCGTGGAGGATATCACTGTGAGTGTGAGGTCGAAACTTTTTCTCTTAACTCACTTTGCAAATTCTTTGAAATAAATTCTGGTTAGGGCAGATGAGCCATGATCACATTCGGGACCTCTGGCTTCCGGACACTTATGTCGTTAACGAGAAGATTGCGCAGGTGCATGAAGGGAGTGCAGTTAATGATGCTGTGGTGCTGTTCAAAAATGGGACTCTCATCCGGTCAACCAGGTTTGTCAGTTATTCTGTCGAATGCCTTGCAAATATTATTTTAAAAAACACATTTTTGCTCATTTTGGTCTTGGTCATTACAATTTAGGGTAACTGTGACCATAAACTGCGAATTTCGGTATGGAGAGTTTCCTTTTGACAGGCAGAAGTGCCAACTGGTGCTGGGCAGTCGTGAGAAATTTTAAAAACTTTCTTTTACTTCGGGTTTGATTTTCATACATGAAGGTAAGATGACTTTATTTTTAATAAATCTGTCAGATGCGTACAGAATCGGGGACATGGCATTAGTTTGGAATGAAGCAATGCTGGCGAGTTCGGTGATGCATTCGATGGAGGAATCTCGGAGTGTGTACGGACCTTCTTCCGGGAGATTTATTCTCACTCAGTTTGTCTTGAACAAAACCGTCGAGGGATTTAACTTTGGTTAGAGAGAAACTCGAATTGGCTTTCGTTCTTGGGCAAATTGAGACTCATTTTTTCAACTCGCCGTATTTCTTTTTTTAGGTCGAATGTCCAGGCTAACGATTCATTTAACACTGCAACGGGCATGGAGGCCATTTGTCACCAGGTTCTATCTCCCAATGGTCCTCTTTGTGTTCGTGTCGCTGGGTTCGCTTTTTCTCAGAAATGTCAGGGTCGCCCTGATACTAAACTTGTTCAATGTGATTCTTTATCTTTTTTAAAACGATTCAAAAACCCAAAGTCACAATTTCTCAAACCTCCTACACATATTTCATGTTGACTTGTGATTTCTGCAGCTAACGTTCGTAAATATCTTTCTGGCGGTGCAATACGCGAGCAAGGACTTTCCAGAGACCGGAAGTGGCAGAACGGCATTGGACACTTACGTTCTTATTTGCTTTGTGTACATCGGATTCATTGTTCTTGTGAAGGTCAGGCAGCTCTTAAAAATGGCTCCCACCACTGGCGACCATCAACGTGTTGTTAATGCTGGTTTACCTGGCGGTGGGCAGCCACATCAATCAGACCGGATGGACATTTTCAATCCCGTCAATCACCGTCGCCAAAGAAGTCGACACCAGCCAGAGAATCACAGCGGTTGTGAAATTTTGGAGGAGGGGGAGGACGAAGAGGATGACGTGGGTGGAAGAGGCGAGCGGACAGCGATTTACAATTCGCCCAGTTATCCTTTGAGACTGTCGAGCAGGTGGGGCTGGGGAAGGCGAGGGTTCGAGTGGTGAGATCAATCAGATAATTTTACGCATTTACTATTTTGCAGTGTCTTGATGTGATGGAATAGAATGGGGTAAAATTTGACAACTTCTTGGCTTTTTCTAGGCTGGTGGGTCAAGGAAGATGGATCCTGATTCTCTCCTTCCTTTTGACGGATTACATTTACTTTAAGATGCACTCTGTTCAGTAGGCTCGGTATTTTTCAAGACTTTATACGATTTCGTTTAGATTTTATTATTTTTAATTAGTTTGATACTTTTTACGGGAAGAGTTTTTTGTTACTGTAAATATTAGTTCCGTTATAAATACACTTAGCATAAGAACTTATGTATATTGAAATAAATAAATAAAAATATTTCTGCGAGAGAGGAAGAATTTAAGTGATTATTACACTTTGGCACGTCAGTTCGTTGAGTTAGTGTTAGTGTACTCAAAGTTGTAATAGCCGAATAATAATTCGCCATACGATATTTGTATTAGGAAGTACACGAGGATGCAGGCAAAGTTCAAGAATAGTCCAGTGGTAATCATGTCCATGATTTTCAGGTTGCCCGCACCGAACACTAATTAAAAACACAAACTTTTTAAAATTCAAGGACATAAAATATATTAAACATGACAGAGAAATCAGAGCTTACCGAGTGCATTGGGTGGAGTAGCTACCGGAAGCATGAATGCGAAACTGCACGATATCGTGGCAGGAATGGTGAGGTAGAAAGGGTGGATTTTCAAGGTTTTCGAAAGCTGGAGAAGAATAGGTAAAATCACGTTGGCTGTGGCTGTGTTGCTGCATACCTAAAAGAAGTGTTGCGCGGTTCATTTTGCGTAACTGTCTATTAAACTAAAATCTTTCTAAATGAATCATCATGTCTTACCTCAGTAATAGCGGCAGTTAGCACCATCACGATAATGAGGATTGCTGGTCGGGGTAGATTTGATAGGCCGGTTAATTGGTCCCCAATGTATTGAGATAAACCGGACTTGTCAGCGCCGTCGGATAACGCGAAGCCTCCGCCAAGTAGCAGCACCACTACGGGAAGGAAGGTTTGTTTAAGAATTAATTGGTTTGGTACATCTTTGGGGGAAAATAATTTTCTGAATAATGAAAACTTCAAAACAAAAGAGTCTTTTGAAAAGACTACGTACCGCCCCATGATAAGTTTTGCTGAACATACTTCCAGTCGAGGAGTGCCTCGTATTTCTGGCCTTTGCGTGGGATTCCAGTGATGAATGTGAGGCTCTTAGGTACAATGAACATGATCACTATCCCGAGAATTCCTGCCTATAAAAATATAAAACAATCTATTGGATGAAAATGTGCATAAATTAATCTCTATTACACAAATTTTTGTGCAATTTTTTACTTGTAAGTAAAACATTTATAATCAAAATTATTCACCGTCGCGTCACCAATGTCCGCTTCAGCTGGAAATTCATAAAATTATTCAGAATTTAATTACTACTAACTATGAACAAACATGACGATTTTTCATTTGCAGCAAAACTCACGCAAGGCATCGTTCCATCCATCCATAAACTTCGGTTCTCTAAAAATCCACAAAAGGACCACGAAACTGAAAATGATCAAAACGTTCCATTCGTGGAAGTTCATGGAGCCTAAACTCTCGTACTCCCGTTTCAGCAGTTTCTCTGCGACTCGGATCTTAGTCTTTTCCTTCTCTTGCTTTGCCACCTCCTCCTTCGACTTGACTTTACTAGAGCGGAAGCACAGAGAGATCAACGGCCATTTACGGAAATTCGGGAACCCGTGAAACCGAACGATCAAATAACAAAATGTTCTACGTTCAGAAAGAAGGAACAACCACATGAATGAATTAATGCACATGATTGGAGAGTAAACTATTTAAATAAAATGTAGCAATTATCCGATTCTTCATTACATCGTCGTGTTGATAAGTGCCGCTGGAACGTTGAGTGCCATCCAGTTTGCAAACGTCATCGGGACATGTTTGCCGCCCTGTGACACATCAATGTTTTGGATAAGCGACTGAAAAACCAAATTCGGCCCGGTGCCTGAGAAAAAACGGTTACAAGATCAAAGTCAGTAAAGCAAGCTGTATTTAGGTATAGTCTATTTTTCACCCAGGAATGATATCCTTCGTACCTGTTAGTGTAGCAGTTCCTCCTAGGTTCGAAGCATACGCTGTTCCAAACTTTTGACAATAACATGCAGAAAATATTAAAGACATTGAAAAAAGCATCGCCCTGTTTAAAAATTTGGTACAAATATAAAATGCCAAGAATCCTTACCATGTACATTTTTCGAACATTTTCGAAGCGGGCTTTTTCGCCATCTTTTTCGGCATCTTTTTCGGGATCTTTTTCGGCATCCAGTTTCTCGGTGGGACCGTTCCCGTTCCGACTCACTAATTCCTCGTCGAAGCCCGTTAGCACCGATGACTCTGGGTCTTTGAATGTGGAGATCCAGTCTTGAATGCGTTTCTTATCCTCTGTCGGTAAACTCGAAAACTGATCATCGGTGGTAGAGGTGATGGAGTTGGAGATGGGGGGTGCGGGCTTAGACGATGACTCTTCCTCCGAAGGGTTGTGCTAATTTTTAAAGTGATATTTTAACTTTAAGCTGTAGTGAATCTTTTAATAATAATGTAATAATAATACTAATAATCATTGACTTACAGCGGCGTTTAGTTGGTCAAGTACTGCAAGTAGGAATTTTGCGTTTATAGCCCCGCAACTCCAATTATACGAAATTCGGTAGGTGGATAGAACTTGACGAAACAAATATCATAAAAATTGGAGTTGCGGGGCTATAAACGTAAAATATTACCTGCAAGTATTATAGGGAGCATCATAGCTAAAAATGAAAAAAACAGGATATCAATCAAATATCAGATAAAAGATATCAGACACTCACTTAAACTTCATTTTTATGTACCTGTGCAAGCAGTGTTGGACATCCACATGGAGAGAAACATTGAGGTGAACATGACCCCCAGAAGAAGTCTAACAGGAGAGCAACCTGATACAGTCATTACTTTGAGAGCGATTCGCTTGTGGAGGTTGCAGTATTCCACGCTCAGTGCAAGAACCAGCCCCGCAAAGAACATGACATTGGTCTGTTTGAAGTATGCCGGGGCGACTTTTTTTGTGGAGAGGACGCCAAGAAACGGGAACAGTACCTTCCAATAAAGGGTTTATCTCGATTATTAATCTCTCGAAATTGGTTATTTGAATGTGTAATTGAGGGGTGATTTTGTTACACAAGATTTACCAAAGGTAAGAGTGAAGTCACAGCCAAAGGCATCAGCTCCAGCATCCAATACAGCGCTACGATAATGATCGTGTAGGCGGCACGGAATTTCTGAGAAATGGAGATACAATATTAAACAAATTAAATATCACGGTGAAAAAGCATTCGTCAAGTAATGAAAGGTTAAAAATTCTTCTTTGAGTGCCAGCCAGTGAATACCTTCTGCGCGACAACCTTTCCGTCATCCGTGACCTTTGTGTCCTCCATGAGAACAAGGGGAAGCAAAACAATCGGAAGTGCAATGGCAAGAATGGGTTTCCAGTTGAGGCGTACCCTCCAACCAATTTTTGAGCAAGTGCCACTCGGTGGTTTCACCAAGTCGTCTCCCATCTTTCTTGCTGCAGTTAGTAAACTCACGATGATCCTGGATCTATCCTTTAATAACTATACCTACTTATTTGTAATAAAAGCTGTAAAGCTGCAAAAATAAATTCAATAATCCTGGAAAAGAAAATTGGAATTTAAATTAAATTCATGACACTCTCACGTTTCGACAATGAACCAACTGTCTAGCCCGTTTCATTGTCGGCTCAGGTGGTGGCCGCCGTGAGCTTTCATTTGACTCGCTGCAAATATATTTGCAATTTGCAAATATATCTTCAAGAGGATGTGAAAAAATGTATGCTTATCTTTCGGGCTAATTTTATGATAGTTCCTAAACAACGAACAATTCGTGAGAAAAAATTGTACAAATAAAAACACGTCGTATCTTCATAAAATCCGTTCGTTCCGGTTGAACTCATCCGGTCCGGTCAACCAGGTTTGTCATTTGTTCATTTTGGTTTTGGTCATTACAGTTTTTCAACTCGTTGAATGTCCAGGCTAACGATTCATTTAACACTGCAACGGGCATGGAGGCCATTTGTCACCAGGTTCTATCTCCCGATGGTCCTCTTTGTGTTCGTGTCGCTGGGTTCGCTTTTTCTCAGAAATGTCAGGGTCGCCCTGATACTAAACTTGTTCAATGATGATTCTTTATCTTTTTTAAAACGATTCAAAAACCCAAAGTCACAAATTCTCAAACCTCCCACATATATCTATTTAATGTTGGCTTGTGAGAATCACAGCGGTTGTGAAATTTTGGAGGAGAGGGAGGACGAAGAGGATGACGTGGGGTGGAGAGGAGAGCGTACAGCGATTTACAATTCGCCCAGTTATCCTTTGAGACTGTCGAATAGGTGGGGCTGGGGAAGACGGGGTTTCGTGTGCGGGGGTTCGGGTGGTGAGATCAATCAGATAATTTTACGCATTACTAAATATTTTGCACTATGTTGATGTGGTGGAATTTTCTTGCCTTTTTCTAGGATGCTGAGTCAAGGAAGGTGGACCCTGATTCTCTCCTTCCATTTGACGGATTACATTTACTTCAAGATGCACTCTGTTTAATAGGCTCGGAGGTATTTTTCTAAGACTTTCTACGATTTCGTTTAGATTTTATTATTTTTAATTAGTTTGATAATTTCAATTCCTGCTGTATTCGGTAGGTTTGTTTTGCCCCTAAATCGTTTACACAACTGCGTATACATAACATTTAAAATGAATGACACTGAAATGGGCGAATTACGGGAGAGTCTTTTGTTACGTTAAATATTAGTTCCGTTATAAATACACTTAGCAAAAGAACTTATATATTAAAATAAATAACAAAAATATTTCTGCGAGAGAGGAAGAATTTAAAGTGATTATTACACTTTGGCACGTCAGATCATTTAGTTAGTGTACACAAAGTTGGAATAGCCAAATAATAATTCGCCATACGATATTTGTATCAGGAAGTACACGATGATGCAGGCAAAGTTTAAGAATAGTCCGGTGGAAACCATGTCCATGATTTTCAGGTTGCCCGCACCGAACACTAATTAAAAAGCATATATACAAAGTTTTTAAAATGCAAGGGCATAAAATATATTAAAAATGACAGAGAAATCAGAGCTTACCGAGTGCATTGGGTGGAGTAGCCACCGGAAGCATGAATGCGAAACTGCACGATATCGTGGCTGGGATGGTGAGGTAGAAAGGGTGGATTTCCAAGGTTCTCGAAAGCTGGAGAAGAATAGGTAAAATCACGTTGGCTGTTGCCACGTTGCTGCATACCTGGAAGAAATGGTGCGGTTCAGTTTGCATAACTGTTTAAGTCAATTAAAAACTTTCTAAATGCGCCATGTCTTACCTCAGTAATAGCGGCAGTTAGCACCATCACGATAATGAGGATTGCGGGTCGGGGTAAACTCTCTAGACCAGTTAATTGGTCCCCAATGTATTGAGATAAACCGGACTTGTCAGCGCCGTCGGATAACGCGAAGCCTCCGCCAAGTAACAGCACCACTACCGGAAGGAAGGTTTGTTTAAGAATAAATTGGTTTGGTACATCTTTGGGAGAAAATAGTTTTCTGAATAATGCAAGGTTCAAAAGACTACGTACCGCCCCATGATAAGTTTTGCTGGACAAACTTCCAGTCGAGGAGTGCCTCGTATTTTTGGCCTTTACGTGGTCTTCCAGTGATGAATGTGAGGTTCTTTGGTACTATGAACATGAGCACTATCCCGAGAACTCCTGCCTATAAAAATATAAATAAATGTGTATAAATTAATCTCTTCTATTACACAAAAAGTATTAAAAATTATAATAAAAATTACTCACCGTCGCGTCACCAATGTCCGCTTCATCTGGGAATTCATAAAATTATTCATAATTGAATGACTATTAACCATGAAAGAACCTGACGATTTTTTTATTTTTAATCTGCAGCAAAACTCACACAAGGCATCGTTCCATCCGTTCATAAACTTCGGTTCTCTAAAAATCCACAAAACAATCACGAAACAGAAAATGATCAAAACGTTCCATTCGTGGAAGTTCATGGAGCCTAGGCTCTCGTACTCCCGTTTCAGCAGTTTCTCTGCGATTCGGATCTTAGTCTTTTCCTCCTCTCGCTTTGCCATCTCCTCCTTTGACTTCGCTTTAGAATGGAAGCACAGAGAGATCAACGGCCATTTACGGAAATTCGGGAAACCGTTAAACCGGACGATCAAATAAAAAAATGTTCTACATTCAGAAAGGACACCCACATCAGTACATTAATATTTAAATAAAATATTTAAATAAAATGTAGCAATTATCCGATTCTTCATTACATCGTCACGTTGATAAATGTGGCTGGAACGTTGAGTGCCATCCAGTTTGCAAACGTCATCGGGACATGTTTGCCGCCCTGTGACACATCAATATTTTTGATAAGCGCCTGAAACACCAAATTCGGTCCAGTGCCTGAGAAAAAACGGTCACAAGATCAAAGTCAGTTAAAGCCAAGCTGTTTTATAGGTAGTCAATGATGTCCTACGTACCTGTTATTGTAGCAGTTCCTCCAAGGTTCGAAGCATACGCTGTTCCAAACTTTGGACAAAAACATGCAGAAAATATAAAGACATTGAAAACAGCATCGCCCTGTTTAAAAAGTTGGTACAAATAAAAAATGCCAAGAATCCTTACCATGTACATTTTTCGAACATTTTCCCAGTGGGCTTTTTCGGCATCCAGTTTTTCAGTGGAGCCGTTCCGACTCACTAATTCCTCGTCAAAGACCGTTAACACCGAGGACTTAGGGTCTGTGAATGTGGATATGGTGTCTTCAATGCGTTTCCCATTCTCCGCCGGTGAAATAGAAAACTGATTTTCGGTGGTAGAGGTGATGGAGTAGGAGAGGGAGGACACGGACTCAGACGATGACTCTTCGTCCGAAGGGTGGCTCTAATTTTTAAAGTGATAAATTTTAACTTTAAGTTGCAGTGAATGTTTTAATAATAATTCAACAATAATAATCATGGACTTACAGCAACGTTTAGTTGGTCCAAAACAGCTAATATTATGGGAAGCATCATGGCTAAAATTTTAAAATTATATTATCAAAATTCATTTAGTCATAAGTTACTGATCTGATGTATTTTTATTAAGGGGATAAGATATCAGACACTCGATTAAACTTTATTTTTATATACCTGTGCAAGCAGTGTTGGACATCCACATGGAGAGAAACATTGAGGTGAACATGACCCCCAGAAGTAGTCTAACAGGAGAGCAACCTGCGACAGTCATGACTTTGAGGGCGATTCGCTTGTGGAGGTTGCAATATTCCACCCCCAGTGCAAGAACCAGCCCCGCAAAGAACATGACATTGGTCTCTTTGAAGTACGCCGGGGCGACTTGAGATGTGGAGAGGACGCCAAGAAATGGGAACAGCACCTGGCCATAAACAGTTGATATCAATTATTGATCTCTCGACATGGTTATAAATTTGAATGTGTAATTGAGAGGTGAAGTGTTTTGGTTGGACAAGGTTTACCAAAGGTAGAAGCGAAGTCACAGCTAAAGGCATGAGCTCCAGCATCCAATACAGCGCTACGATAATGATCGTGTAGGCGGCACGGAATTTCTGAGAAATGGATAAACATCACGGTTAAAACGCATTCATCAATAAGTAATAAAAAGTTCAAGATTCTTCTTTGAGTGCCATCCAGTGAATACCTTCTGCTCGACAACCTTTCCGTCATGTGTGACCTTTGTGTCCTCCATGAGGACAAGGGGAAGTAAAACAATCGGGAGGGCTATTGCCAGAATCAGTTTCCAGTTGAGGCCTAGCCTCCAACCAGCTTTCGAGCATGTGCCGCTCGGCTGTTTCATCAAGTCGTCCCCCATCTTTCTTGTTAGTCGTTTAGTAAACTCACAGGTGAGCGAATTACTGGCTCTATCCTTTAATACCTACTTATTTGTAGTAAAAGCTGTAAAATAAATTCAATAATCCTGGAAAAGCTAAATTTTCCACAATTCCCAGAAAAGAAAATTGGAATTTAATTTAATTTCATGACACTCTCGTTTCGACAATGAACCAACCGTCTAGCCAGTTTCATTGTCGGCCCAGGTGGTGGCCGCCGTGGGCTTCATTTGATGTGATGCGGATTAAAGGAATTTGAGAAAAGAGGATGTGAAAAAATGTATGCTTATCTTTCGGGCTAATTTTATGATAGTTCCTAAGCAACGAACGATTCGGTGTGAAAAATTGTACAAATAAATACACGTCGTCTCTTTATAAAATCCGTTCTTTCCGGTTGAACTCTCCGAAAAGTAATCAGAAATTCCCCCGCTCCGAACAACTTCACACAATTCAACGGTGAATGAATCGGGTGTAGCCCAAACTTTGTAATTATGATTTACAATCTCCTTTCAATCTGATATGCGCGAATAAAAAATCGCGACGAGTTCCGAGAAAGTGACTCACTCTGAATTAATTGCACACTTTTAACTCGAGACTTTGAACTTGTCACCTGCAATTTTACACATCAATAAAAAATCAGATCCATCGGCCTATACAGTTTTCGCAAGCCGGAGAATTAATTCTGAGACGCGTTTGGCAGTTTTTGCATATGTGCAAATCAGTTCTGCGGAAGTTTATTTGTATGCACTGTATTGTACATTCGGAATTTGCATGGAACTGCGCTGTGGTTGTGGTGAGTGCATAACAAAGAATTTTCTGCAGCTTCAGAGAGGATTTTTTTTCTTTGTTCACTGACACTTTTGGCACACTTTAGAGAGGAGAGTTTGCGCTAAATGATTTATTGATGGGCATTTGTGGTTTACACAATAATAGTAACTAGTAATTAATCCCTAACAAAATTAGTTCCGGTCTGACGAGGGTCTTGCTCCTGGGGTGAAATGGAACATGTGCTATGACAGATGGCTAGATTAAATTACTTGTTATAAAACACACGGAACGTTCTTAAAAATTGTGGTTGTGGCGGCGGTTGTATTAGATGATGGATTATTATTAGATTTTACTTTTACCTATGAGGATTGAGGATAATGATAAGGAGTGGAGTTTCGTCAGTACGAAACTGAATCCGTGTGACGGACTCACTGTCGCTTTTTGTGGTTTTATTTTGCAAACGGGAGCACAGTAACAATTTTTGTGAACTATACGAAAAGCAATTAAAAAGAGTCTATATGTAGATAAGCAGTGCTTATTAAGCACAGGAAAAGCGAGATGATCGTAAAAAGTAATTCGCATTTAACTGAGTCAAAACTTAACTACCGCTACAACACGCTATAGCTTATTGGTATGATGGTAATCATTATCATCATCATTAAGGCTTTGTCTCAACAAAAGTTATTTTATTGAATGAACGCTGGTGCTTGGTACTTCAGGAAGAGAAGGCTTCTTTTGATAATCAAAGTTTGATTGAACGAGTAATGGAGAACTTGCGTCCACAAAACCGAGTCACTAACTTCAACTAAATATGTACTCACAACAGAACAAAACAATGGCAATGATAATGAACTAACAACTTTGAATATTTATATCAATGTTTTAATGTTTGCACATAAAATCTCCCTATGTAAAAATTCGGAGGGCTTCCAATTATTATCTGATGATGACTAATCAATCACTGACCTCATTTTACCTTACACACTACACTCTGCTACTGTTGTTTGTAACATGTTTTGTTTTATAGTACGATTGCTTTACATGATTAAATTTTTAGTAAAAAATTTTAATACTTGGAATCTTTTATTTTTACTGTTACTGTTACTTATTACTAGTTAACAAAAACGTCCGAGTTTGATTTCTTGAATTCGAGTGGTACGTGTACAAAGTTTATTGTTTTTAATTATTGAATTTTATTTTAATTAATTTTATTTATTGTTTAATGACGAAAGAAAGGAAAAAGTGCTTTAAAAAAAATGGAGCTATAAAATCGTCGTGTTATTTAGTATTATTATGAGAATCAGGATAATCTAGTCTATTTTCGTGTCTTTATAATCGACATCACGTATTTTTTTAAGTCTTGAAGAAACCACTATCAAATATCAAAATTCCCGGAAGANTATCAAATATCAAAATTCCCGGAAGAGGAGGAGGGGGACCCAACGACCTGCGGGGCCAGGATCGTTGGACACCCGGGCCAACGAGCAGCAGGAGAGATTAAAAAAATAAACTCTCCTGCCCCCGCTACCGTCCTCCTTTAATTATAATAATTAAAATAATTATTCAGAGGACCCCCGGGTGTTCCCCTCCCCCTCTGTGTCTGTGTCACCATCTCCTTCCTCTTCGTCTTCTTCCTCTACGGATGACTCCACAATTTGGAGTGGCGCTGCCATCCTCCGCGTCATATGCCGTTTAGTCACAACAGGCACTGGAACAAATAATTCGTCTTTCTCTTCTTCCTCTTCCTTTATCTTGACACACTTTGCCCTAAAAAACGAGAAAAAAATTATTTAAAAAAACGAAAAAAAATTATAAAAAATAAAAACATAAAATAATAACAAAAGATTTCTTTCTCACTTATTGTGAACATTGATACAATGCCGTTTACGCGTATACGAAGTTGCAAACGTTTCCCCACAAATGTTACAAATACAGTTAGAGGAGGAAGACTTGGCTTTCTTCGCCGACGAAGGTGCAGGCCCGGACGCCCCCCTGCTCGAGTTCTCCTTCCTCTCAGAGTAGTCATCAGCGACGGCATTGCAAAAATTGACATGGATTTAGAAGTGATCGAGAATTTTTTATGGATTAAATTGCTATAAAAGTTGGGCTTTTATTTCTCGTACGTGTTAGGGTGGTCATGATCGTTTAAGTGGACCATTACCTGTTTTGCTTCAGCAATCTAAAAAATAAAAAAGTATTAACTATTAAACATAGAAAAAGTGGGTTGAATTGAGTCTCTGTGCTATCAGCTCTACTATTTGCTTGTTTTGTTTGCTGGAATTTGTTTAGTTGCCTAATAATTGAAGTTGTAAAATGCAAGCAAATATTGTAACAGTTAATTACTAGTTAGTTTATTTGCAAGAGAGTAAATCCTTTATAGTGGGCGATTCTCTACTCTCAGTCTGTATTTCGTTTTAACATCGCATCGGTTAAATCTGAAAATGAATGGAGATGATGATGTGATGACGCTTGTGCGGTTTAGTTAAATAAAGAGTATGGCGAGGGCGAGATGATGATACGCTTGCCGTTTGTCTAAATAGCTCCGTTTTTTTCCCTTAATTACTTGGAAAATGATGATTGGGCTTAACCGAGTAAGGAAAAAATTCAAACTCATTGATTTGTTGGAGGGGTTCGTTAACGCTGAAAGCAGAGAGATTTCAGCCAGAATATGCGTTAAACTTTTGCTTACGTTACTCGTTACTCTTTCTCTGTATCGGCAATTTAACGACGCTTTTGTGCAAGGAGAAGTAAGAATAAGACACAAAGTCATTTAATCAAAGTTTAATTTTAATTGCTCCTGAGCAAGGCTGTTGCGACGATTTGATGATGGTTGATGGTAGTGGTGGCTGGAGGAAATCAGCTCCGAGTTGTTCGTGGAATCTTTTGAGTTACATTGCCACGAGGGTTTTTGTGCAAGGCGAAAGGTCAGCAAAAAAAGGAAATCGTGTGTGGTGTGGTACAGAGTTTGCCGAACATTTTTTTCCTGCATTTATTAAAGTCAAGTTTTTATGCTTTCTAGTTTATGCCGACGATGATGACCTTCAAGTAGACTCGTGGTTTCGCTTTAAGCGGTAGTGTGAAGGCTACATTATAGAGAGAAAATTTTGCACTCGTAATAATTCGGCTCTAATTTTCCTAATCCAATAAATCATTACGATGATCCAGTGTAAAGTTAATTGC
Organism: Cyphoderus albinus; assembly: GCA_021029165.1. NCBI lineage: Eukaryota > Metazoa > Arthropoda > Collembola > Entomobryomorpha > Paronellidae > Cyphoderus > Cyphoderus albinus. Next base: position 36,356 of record VYYJ01000812.1, read on the forward strand.
ATCAACCGGTTTCAACACGGGTTGCATTTTTAATGAACGAGTAAAACACTCTATGGCCCATAGACTATGGGTGGAGCTATAAGTTGTACATATATAGCAGAGTAGGCTTTCACGTGACCGTTATTATTCGGTCAAATAAAAGTCGGGTTAAATCTTAGACCTAGACCTTTGTTCTATGGGGAATATGAATACAATAATTCTTATTACGTTCGTTCGGGTTTGACTGATAAAAGTAGATGGATATTTTGGGAGATTGTTTCATGCTAAATATGGGAAAGGTTTAATGAATTCACCAGAATGGGAATTTTAAAAGTCAACTTTAAGTTGTAAAATTTCCAACTGGTTGTGCCTGGATCTTTTTTATGAAGACAATAATAAATTGCGAGCAGTTTAAAATAGGCTTTTGTGTTTAATTCTCAGAGATAAGGCGTTTTTGGTTTATTTTATCAAAGCAATCACCTTCACGTGTGATTTGTAAAGCCGTGTTGCACAAACAAGCACAAACAAGCATGCAAGATGCAATAAATATGAGCCATGAACTTGAACTTTTGAACGAAACATGATGTTAACGGTTGGTTGATGACTGATATATAGGTAGACAAAAATTGAACTTAAATCCTGGAATGTTGACTATTTTATCAAACCAAACCAAACAATGGAATTAAATGTGGTCAATGGAGGACCCTAAACATTCTCCATAAAACATTCTGGTAGCAGTGGTATCAGAAATACTTTTCAAGATATTCTCACGTCACCCCACCTTTTGTAATCTGATTCGACTGGAGATTGTCAAACGAGTGAACACATTATTATACTTACATTACATTCTCAGATTACGCATGTCAAACAGTAGCTCACTTCAGCCGCCGTGATTAATAAGCCGTTCCCGAAACAATCACAAATCACAGTAGTAGTCTTGTCACTTTGTTTAACTAATGTTGACGAGTCAATGAGCAAAATATAAATTTTGCTTAAAGAAGGTATAAAAATAACAGCAAAAAGACCTACAAATATGACTCGGTTTGTGAATGAAATTGACTTTGATATTTTCGCTGGGTTCCTTATGATTGATAAAAAAGATTTGTTCTCCCACGAGTGATACTATTGCTGTGATTGATTTCATGCTAACATTACACAAATGCTTCTCACAAACAATTTGTGGAAAACAATTAATTAACATTGTTAACAAATGACGTGAGAGAGAAATCCGTAAATTCTAACTTCCATTTCCTATTTCTCGGGATTTTGATGAATGAGTGGGTCAAAAAGTCATATTTTCTAACGCAGTTTCACAAAAAAGTTGTTCACATAAAACAGTTTACGAAAAGCTAGATTTTATTCAACAATAATTCAAAATCTAATCATATTACTTCCGGTTACATACGTACCCGAAATGTATTACACCCTTAACTAAAAAATGCATTCTGAATGTGGCCCGACACGACACAACTGGTATAAAACGTCGGTCTCAACGGAACCACAGAAATGAATAAAAAAAAACAATTAACAAACTACAAGATATTTACATACATTTATAACAAGATTATATAAACATAATCTTAATAAAAGTTATATTTAAAAAAATGAGATGTTGATGAAAATCAACAAAAATGTCAGCTCTTTTCTTCTCTTTATTCCTGTGAGTTGGACAGTGGAAGCGGTATTGGTGACGCGTTCGGCGCTGTCGTGCTGGAAGCATTGAAGGCAGCGGAGGTACTGCTCTCTCGCTCTCCATCCTCATCGTCAAAGTCATCCTCGGGTCCCGGAAGCGCCAGTTGTCTATTTTCGTAAAACTCGGAAACCAGATTAGGACAATGCTTGGCACATTCTTCACGTGGTACCAGCTCAGCATCGTCCGAATTCTTGTACATAACTAAAAACATTAGATCTTCATTAAGGGCGACCAGGCCCACAATTTCACGGGCCACCTCGCCTCGGTCAAAACCGTAATGCGGTTTTTTCTATTTAAAAGATTCAATGATATGCACTTGTTATTAAAAATTAATTCAAATCTAGTCATTTAGGGTAAGAAATTTTATTATAGTGACTTGAACAACTTACAGACCACTCTGCCTCGAATTCCTCTAGTAACTCGTCACAATCCATATTTGTTTTCTATAAAAGACAAAAAATAGAAATGTAAAAATCACCCTCACTCTGGCAAGCATTAGTAACAACAATTATCTTTTTTTTTAATTCTTTTTCCGCATACCGGTTCCCAAGTGTCATATTCCCTAATTGAGAATGATAGAAGTGGATACAGAAGTCACGTGACACCAAAAACATATTTAAAAGTAAAAATGCCATTATTCAAAACTTGACATTATTTTACTGTACTACGTTCAAAATTCTCGACTTACGGTCCATATCCTTGCCATTGTAACAAATATTCCCATCTGCCATTCTGGAACCTCTTGTCTTTGATTTTCTCGACGTAGAACACTTCCTCCTCCTCTTTATTTCCTTCCTCCGGAACTGTGGGCGGAGGTGGTTCTTTCTCTTTTTTCTTCTTTCTGCTACTACTACTGCTGTGTCCACTTTGACTTCCCGATCCCGAAGAGTCCCGTCGCTTTCGACCACCACCAGAGCTGCTGCCAGCCACGCTCGACGACGCGGAGTAGTTGCCTCCGCCGTAGTCGATCTCTTCGTCGCTGTCCAGCCCAAGCATCGGGTCTGAAAGTAAAAGAAACCATCCATTGTTTTAATATAATGTTTGAATTAATAAATATTTATAAACTGAATAGAGGTTTAAAATAAAAAATATTTTAAATACCATGTGCGATCAGAACCTCCACGGCGTCGGCGGAACGGTCCCCGTGGCCGTAATTCTCGTCGAAGGAGCTTCGCTTTTTCCTGTCACCACGGCCCATTTTTAATTATACAATTTAATCACGGATGTTTGGGTGGGTGGGTGTTTGGTATTTAAACGCCTACTATTGGCCCACTTCCGCGCTCCAACTAGATCGATGCCACACCTCGCAGCAGCAGCAGCAGCAACAGTTAGTTAATTTAGTAGTTAATCAAAAGTCACGGAAGTTTTGTCTTCTCACTGTCACTTCAAAACAAAAAGCACAAGAAAACATTTAATTAACAATAACCAAACACCACCTCACAGATTAAACAAAATTTCAAAAACGCTACTTTAATGAAATCATTTTTATGATTTTCCCCTTTTTTAAAATTCTTTTATTTACAAGACATTTTTTTATTTTTGTAAATATTTTTTTATTTTGGTCCTAATCCTACCAATCATGTCGCTTGTTTTCTTTTTCAGTTCGCTCCTTTTGTTGTTTGTTTGTTCGTGTTCGTGTGTGAGTGAATTCTTTCCTATTTTTAATTTTTAGCTTGTTTCTATTTTTGGTGAGGGATTGGCGGGCTGTGTCGCATTGCCCCGTTGTGTGCTTAGAGTGAGATCGGAGCACCGCCAAAAAAAATTTCGCTGTTTTCCATGCGGTTTCATAATGTGCAGAGCAGAAGCAGATGAGATTTCTTTATAGCGCAGCGTGTGGTTTTTGTTTTGTTTTTAAAGAGTTATAATAATTAGGAAAGAGTTAACAAGAGTTATAATTAAAATTAAGGGTTTAGTTGATTGGTACGTTTTAGGAGTGCCTTTAGCCTTCAGCCACCGGAATGCTTCAGGATATTCCGAAGCTGGGTAACCCCGACCCCAGAGTCAGTAAGAATGCAGCCCTCAACATTGTCCAGCACGTGTCACAGGTTCGTGTCTTATCGATTTAGTTTTTGTAACAATAATTATTATTGTTTTCTTTTGGATTTTTTGGCAATTGTTATTATTTTCTGACTGGCAGAACAAAAGCGATCTGGGCTACCTGGTGAAGCGTCTCGTGAACGGCCTGGAGTCGGTGAAAGTGTCGACGAGATCAGGTCAGTCAAGCAATATGAAAAGTGATTGGTTTGGTCGGTGACTAATAAGCGATTTAAGTTAAGAGTTATATTCAACATGGAAGAATCAATTTTAAATATTTCAGGATGTTACTCGACGCTCGGGGTGCTCCTCAAACTCCAGATGGTAGGGCCGGCAGAGCTGCTCGAGCTGATGCAGAAGGCACTAGTCACCAACAAGAAGAGCACCAAGAAGGTTCGTAAATCTTTACAAAAGTTTCTCTGCGATTTTTCTATTATTTAGTTAACAACACAGAACACACTCTTGACCTCGACTCTTCTCTACTTGCAGGAACGAAGACTGATCTACATCGCGAGGATCCTGTGCACGGGTGCAGTGTTCCGGAACAGCAACGTGGCGAACCTGAACAAGGACACGGAGTCGTTCAGAGCTGCAGTGGTCGACGTGGTGGATTTGGCTTCGAAGAAGGCTGGCTACTTCCAGCTGGCCACCCCGTTTCTCGCCCATCTACTACAAGATAACACAATGACGCAGGAGGTGTTCGACGATGTCGTGTGGCCTTTGGTTAGTCGGTTGTTCGTCGGGGCTAAGGGGAAGAAGGAGAAGAGTAAGAAGAATCAGAAACTGGTGGCTGATGATGAGGAGATGGAGGTGGACGAAGAAGGGGATGAGGAGGAGGAGGAAGAAGAAGAGGAAGAAAACTCGAACGCTGTCATGTTAACTTGCGGGGTTATGCTTGCCTTGGCTTGTAAGAATGGGGATTACATGAACGAGTTTGAGTGCTTGAAGGACGTCGGTAGGATCGCAAAGGCACTTTTGGTAAGTGGGATTCAAAACCTAACCGTTCTTGTATGGCCTTGAAAGGAAATAATTTGTATTATTATTGTTTCCTTCCCTTCCTCAGGTGAGCCGCCTCCAATTCGAGGAATCATTTTTGGCATCTCTGTTCAAGCACTTGAAAAAATCGTCTCCTGAAGAAGCCAACCGTGTTCTGGACCACGCTTGTCGACAACATTAAATCGACACAGTTCGATCTTCTATGCCTCTGCGTAGACCAATCGGTCAGCGAAGGGATTCCATTGCCATGCATTGTATCGAAGAAACTCGTCACTCACCTGTTGAGCGTTTTCAAGCAGTCGGATAGTGGGTTTCATGCCAAGGCTAGACAGGCAGTCAGTAAGCTGCTACAAAGTTGGGTCGGTAGAGGTCAGAAAAACAGTGACGACAAACAGGAAGGGAACATTATGAGCAAGAAAGAACGCAAATCTGTCCTCAAATGCCTTTTCGGCGGGGATCCTCCAAACCTCCTTCACGAGTACAAGTACATCCACTCGAGTGTGCGTCAGTTCCTCATGAAACTCGACATGAGCAAGAAAGAACGTAAATCTGTCCTCAAATGCCTTTTCGGCGGGGATCCTCCAAACCTCCTTCACGAGTACAAGTACATCCACTCGAGTGTGCGTCAGTTCCTCATGAAACTCGGGGCCAAGGATCTCGAGGCGCTTCGTGTTGTATTGGAAACAAATCTGGTTGACGACACGGGAAAACTGGGACCAAGGATGGCCGTCATTTACTTGCAGGTGTTAGCTGTAATTGCTCAGGCGAAACTCGTCAGCCCGAGTACCAGATTTGAGATTTCGAAGAGACTCCTTGGCCTTGCAACGGGTGGGGAAAAGCTGCAGATTGAAATCAGGGCGGTGAAGGAGGAGAATGAAAAAGATGGACAGGACGATGGCGATGAAGATGAAGAAGTTCGGAGTCCAGCGGATGAAGAAAAGGGAGTGCATGAGCACATTAAAAAGTGTTGCTTGGAGGGGTTGAAGGTATTCACATTCACACAACTTTGATTCGAAACGACGTAGCAGGATGATTCAGTGATTGTTTTTACTGATTATGTATTTCATTTATTTATAAAAGGTTGTGTTGAGCAACACATTCGACCACGATTTTATGCAGCTCATGGCCGACCATCTGAACGAGGCCGGGAAGGAGCTGAGCGACAGCAAAGACACAGTGAAGATCTTGAAGGAGGTGAGGAAGGCGGAGAAAAAACTTGCGGACGGTCAACCGCTTTTGCGGTACCTTCTCTGGGCATACGCTCATGAGAGTGCTTTTGGAGGAAAGGGAGGTTCTTGGTGGCGCCGCCGCACAGGTTGTCAGTGAGATAATCGAGATTGCCAACAACAACAACGCTGGTGGTGAAGGTGAAGAGGAAGCGTGCGTGGAGGTTGTCAAGTTTGTCTTGGGGTCCTTGCTGAAAGATCCGCATCCGCCGTTCCATGTCGAGGGGATGTTCAACAAACTGAATATTGAGGGGAAAGTGACGCACGAAGTGGTGCAGGCGTTCGCAGAAGCAATTGAGTTTGAGGTGCCGGAGGAGGATGAGGATGAGGAAGGGGATTCAGATGATAAGCAGTGGAGATGACGAGAATGATGATGAAGAGGTTAAGAATGGTAATGAATCGGAAGAAAACGAGAACACAGAAGAAGAAAGTGAGGATGAAGATCAGGAATCACAGTCGCCACCGAAAAAGAGAGCGCGGAAGGAAGGGAAAACATTAAATGGATCAACCGCGTCAGATGCCACACCCAACTCGGCTGCAGCTGAATTTGACTCGGAAGAATCAATAGCTTTGGACGAGGCAACGGAAGAAGATCTCCAGAGAATGGACTCCGCTCTTGCCAAGGTGTTTGCGGTGAAGAAACAGGTAAAGGAGGAGGAAAACTCGTCGACACGGGCACTCATGAGGACACTTCGTCTCGTCAACATGTACGTGAGTCGAAACGTGAAGGGGATGCCGGTGAGTGGGCTGCTCATTCTGCTGATGCCGGTCGTGCACTCTTTGCAGGCGTCGCTAAGGTTGAAGAGGACCCAGGAACTCACCACGAGAATCATTGGCGTGCTGGATAGTCTGAACAGGGTTAAAAAGTTCACCGGGGGCGAGGAGTTGGTGGAGGGGACGCTGGCGACAATCGCTGAGGAGTTGTACGAAATGGCGGGTGAGAAGCGGAATAAATTGATTCGGGAGTTGCTCGAACATTCGTGTTTGATGGTCACCAGGTGCTTTCTCCAGCTGAGGAGCGGGAAGAAGGCAAAGAAAGAGGGGAAGCGCTTCGTTCAGATATATGTGAAGGCTGTGGATAAGGCAAACGTCAGGATGCGGAAGAGGAAAATGAACAAAAAGGAGAAGAAGCGGAAGGGGTGGAAGGAGTTCAGCACCTCGAAATTTGTCAGGTTTGCCTTAGAGT
>VYYJ01000813.1:0-43463 GCA_021029165.1 Cyphoderus albinus
ATCTTTGTCATTGAGTTTTGGTCGCAGAGGAACGAGGTCGCAGAGAACGCTGGTCGGAGGTGTCATGGTCGCAAGTGGCCGAGGTCGAAGGTGGCCGTGGTCGCAAGTATACGTGGTCGCGGGTGGCCGTGGTCGAAAATTTACCCTTGGTCGCAAGTGGCCGCGGTCGCAAGGGGCCTAGAACCAATCTTTCACATAATAACACCATCCATATAAAACATTATAATGAAGAGATCTCGGTTTATCTATAATGTTCATTCGTATATTTACTTGCGCTGTCTCAAAACGATTGTTCAAAGTTGTACCACCATCATAGTTTTGACAAACGCAATATTTGATACACGGGGGGATCTTGTACTAGGACTCGGCTTTAGAAGGAGTCAGGTTGACTTGTGGCGTCGCGAAGGAGAGACGATACTCACTTTCGCCTCTCGCCACTTTTCGACGTGCTTCTATTTCTCCAGTGGAAAACTCCATTTTTCAGTGCTTCAGCCACTCCTATCAACTTTGGGGTAAGTGAAAAGTGGTTCATTTTCTAGTGCTGCAGATAGGTGTGGTGACAAAACACGGCTCTCTGGGGCTTTTACACAGGTTTTCAATAATGAAAAATCGATAGGTTATTCCGTGTATAGAAGTTAATGTTGTGTGCAGAAAAGGCGGTCTTTTGCTTAAATGGCATTTGCACTACTTTCTTACATGTAAACTATAAACAAACAAACTGAAAATTAAAAGCACTTTTATTTATAATGGAGCAGTGAAAGTTTACTGACTAGCTGGAGGTGACTCATAACCATATACGAACTTTAGCTTGCTCCCCTACGAGAATGGCTCTTAATCTCGGTATTGGGTGATAAATGTCTCATTAAGACATCTAATGAGCCTATCAAAACAGTGAAAATTGGTTTATTGATAATTAACCTAAGCTTAATATTAATGGCGGTTAGATAGATATAGCATTTAATGACATTAAATTAGCACTATATAATAAGTAAGCAATTGAAAATAAATAGGAAAATGGATACTTGTCAGGTTGACATTTCAGTGAAATACGCGTACTTCCAAAATCTTTTGAAATCATTAGGTTCATTGGAATAATTTTTGTGCATATGTGCTTCTATTAGGTTACTAAATTTACGGTTACCGTTTATTTTCCAGGGCCACATGTTATATACCCCAAAATCGAGGCCAATGCCACCATAAAGGGCACAATGTCTACTTCATGGGATCCGTACGGTTCAGCAAGCGGAAGTATAACTCACGCTACAAGTGCCAATTCCTCTGGTTCTATTAGTTCACACAATCATCACCATCCCCATCTTTACCATCATATGACATCTTCCACTCCTGTTGCAACATCGTCTCCTCCGTCTTCCATTTATTCACATGCAGGAAGTAACAGCGGCAGTTTGGGTGGCAACATGCCACCTGGAACTTCTTCCGGTGTCCACGTTCCTGCCCCTCATTTGCGGGGGCATCCAGTGACATTGCCCCAACAAAGCTATGTACATCACTCTTACCCGCCTCCACCGAGTGGCTATGTGCCCCACTTGCACGGGCAAATGCCTCACGGATCTCATGTTCCTCCTCCTTATGCTGGTACACCTGTGATTCATCCTTATCCCCCACCCTCTTCTGTGACTACAGCAAGCCAATCCCCTGTTCCATATCACCTTCCTTTAGCTCCGGTTCCTCCGTTGCCAGGAACAGCACCTTTACCACCCCCGCTTGGTGTACCACCTTACACTCCCAGTCCGTACGCACAGCCACCGCATCATGTTCCATTGACAACTCAACCGATGACAACGCAACATTACACTACTCCTCACGTATCAACTCTTAATGCACTTCCTCAACCACAGCCCTACAATTTAAAAGTTTCGACTGGGGGCTCCCCCCAGCCCATTTCTGCCCCTCTTACTCCTGGCCCTGTACCTCAAACCCCGATAGGAGGGCCACCTCCGGCTCCATTTTCTAATGGTCCGCCTGGAAACATGCCTGGAGGACCCGAACATGATCTTCCACCAGAGTTGGTTGGAGCGGGCTGGAGAAAGTTTTGGAGTAAACGGGAGAACAGGACCTACTTTTGGAATTGCCAATCAGGAGAGTCTTTGTGGGAACTTCCCCCTCTTCCTGGTCGATATCCACCTCAACCTACCGTTGTAAGTTTTTGTTAAAAAAGCTTTTCTACGGCTTGTTTGATTGTATAGTTTACAAACAAGTCGAGATCGAGAAATATGCATTCAATCAATAACTGAAACTGAAAGGATGCTACAATTTGGTTACAGGAATCCTCGGTTTGGATCCGCGATCCGCTCGGGATCCGCGATTGTGCCAATGGACCGGGTGCTAATCATATGAATCTGAAGCGACGAGCTTCATCTGGTGAACAGTTAGGAGGTCCTGCAATGAAAAAGTTTATCTTAGCGTAAGCGATATATTACTTATGTATGTAATTGAACATTACAATTGCCATTCATGGAGTGTAGAAATGAATACAACTTTCTCTTCAATCTGTGTTTGTAGCGGACCTTGGGATTTAGAAGTTTCCTCTAATGTATATTCCTCGGAAGCTGCTATTCAAAATCCACTTCTTTTGACTCCTCATCCTGATGTTGAACTACAGAGAGCTCAGCTACTGGCAAAATTAAGGCAATGTTATCAACAATCATGTCAGTCTCGAGAGGGAATTGATGCACCAAAGGAATCATTAAATAGGTAAGAGTAAACGTTGATGATTTAGACTTGAGTTGAGACATGGCATAAAAGGAGTTTTCTTATATATTATTGTGCGAATTGTAAACAGATGGGTAATGGAACGTAAAGTCCGGGATTTGCGTGGGATTGACCCTGTTTTCCCCTCCTGTGATATATCGGAAGGTGTTGTATCCCAAGTAATGTTTAAGGAAATAATGAACGATATTCCGATGAAAGTTGTTAAACCGAGATTTACTGGAGATGCAAGGAAGCAACTTGCAAAATACGCAGAAGCTTGCAAAAGAATTATCGAAACAAGGTAATTTCTCTTTTTGTGGTTTTGTTATGTTTATTTGATGTTTTGAGTTTATAAAGTAAAAATGATGATTCGATGACGAGTCTGACCACGCCTTTTATATCTTTCTTGAAATGGTCACAGCAGTAAAGGTTTTCTTTACAAGCGGTACTTTAATGTAGAGAGATCGTGGTTTTTGATAGATTTGAGGCATTTGTCTGAATATTTTATAATGCACGAATTTTTGTTTCAATTTTTGTTGTTGAATGGGATATACATATTTTAATATTTTGTATCTATATATAATTGATCAAAAGAGATGTTTCGAGCGATGCGAGAAAACTCGTGAAATGGAAAGTTGAGGAAACGATTTCATGGTTGCGTGCAACTGTCGGTGCTCCATATGACGCTTTTCAAGAAAGATTGAATCATATAAAAGTAACTTGTCAGCCTCATGTACATGCTGCTGCGAAGGCGTCTGTAGAGGGGATTTGCAAAAAGATGAGTGTACTTGCTAAGCAGTATGGGCAAACAGTCAGAGAAGCTCATCTCAAGCACTTTGTGGATCCTCAGAATGTTAAGCAAGATCATGAACCGGTAAGTTTATTTTTTGGAACAGGTTGAATAAAGAATGATTTTTAATCGTTCTAATCAGTTGATGTAAATGATTTTTTGTTTCACTGATTCTTGAACACAGGATAAGGGTCGATTCCGTTGTCATCCGGCTTTATGTGGGGGCTATGTCTTTACTGACGTTGGGAAATTGCCGACGGTGGACTATATTCCACAAGATAAAGAGCACGTTGTATTAAAGTATAAGAATGATATTGTTCGGATATCATCAACTTTCCTTCAAAAACTTGTAAGAAATGCCACTTTACATAGCGTACACACTTGTGAAGCAAATTAAATCAAGCTAATCAGAATAAAATTTATGAAATTACAGGAGCAGCTGTATAGGTACAATTGCGTAGACGATCGAAAATTTGAGTTCTTTCTTGTTCGTTGTTTTTGTCTATTAAGACGGTACAATGCATTCTGTGAGGATTTTGCATCAGCGAACGGAACACAAAGTAAGAGCAAATACAAAATTGAATTGTTATATTATAAGTAGTCCAAGTATAAGTCCAAGAGAAAGATATACATGGACTGGTAATATCAATTTTCTTCTTGCTAGGTTCTTTGCCAGTGACAGTATTTGAAGCAATTCAAAGGAATTTTGGAGTTACGTTTGAATGCTTTGCATCGCCTCTGAATTGCTACTTCCGTCAGTTTTGTTCAGCTTTTCCTGATATTGATGGATACTTTGGATCCAGGGGGACCTTTTTAGACTACAAACCTTTGTCAGGATCTTTTCAGATGAATCCACCGTTTTCTGAGGAACTTATGGATGCTGCTATTACACATGCTGAAGATCTTCTAGGTACTACATCATTTTTTTGCAGTGACTTATAAAACTCCTGACATAGATAGATTTGTAATTTAGAACTAACAATGTTGTGATGACACAAGATGACGAGTATGATAGTCACATTTATGCTTCTGAAGTTGTTTTCCCGCACGAAGGTTCTCTTTGAGTGGGATATGTGTTTGTCGGAAGTGTGGCAGTCTTGATTTTAATGAGGCATTTGTCTGAACAAATAATACGAAGAAATGAGACATTTAAAAAATCTCCAGTTGGAATTGTATAGTTTAATGGTCTACCATATTGTTTGCAGGTGGTACAAAAGAGCCAATGTCCTTCATGGTTTTTGTCCCTGAGTGGGCTGATGAAAAGGACTCGAAAGAGAACAGCGAGGAGTCATCCGTCATAGAATGTCCTTGGGTTAAAAGATTAACAAATTCCAGGTGGAAAAGGAAACAGGTTACTGTTCCTGCATTCGAACATGAATTTCGTCATGCAGCTCAGCATCTTATGCCAAAGTAAGAGCAATAAATTGTGAAAGAAGTACGCAATATTGTAGTATTAAAATTTATTATTGAAGTGGTGCTGAATGATAAATGTTTTATTGATAGGAGTGAAGTTTCTATACGATCCACTCATCACACTGTTATCATTTGGCTCCAAAATGACGCTGGATACGAAGAATGGAAACCCTCTGATGAAAAGGTTGACGCATTGTTAGATGCCTGCCGACCAGGAAGGGAAAGAGAACGCGACCGACAAGAGCTACTGGCGCCGGAACGACAAAACCCTCACCAAGCTGATAAAGCAGTTGCAGCGGCCGTCGCAGCCATGAACTCAGCTTAGTCAGAGGTCAAACGTTTATGCACTTAATTATGTATACTAAGGCTTTTGGAGAGATCTCGCCACAATAAGAGAAAGAGATCAAAGTAGGCAGTAAGTTGTAAATCGGTCGTTATCGGTAAGATTGTATTTTTGTTGAATGGAACTGAATTTGAATTGATATTAAAGATTTTGCGGTTTGCAATACATATTGAAGTCAATTTAAAATAGGTAACTATTATATACAAAATATGCAGACTTGCATGTTAATTTTAGTAGGGCACACGACGAGTGAGAGTGAGTTCGAAAGGGCACAACAATCGTTAACTTATTTAGATGTATGAAACGAGATGAACAAACTTTTTCGGATGCATTTCAGTTATGTTATTGATTATTTTATTATATTATATTAAATACTATTGCTACAGGAAAAGGTACGAATTCTGTTGAGGTTGAAATCAATGAATTCTGCTGAACTTATAATTTTAGATCTGCTTAGATTATTTTGAAAGTACGCCAAGCAATTTAGAGTAGACTATTTTCATTGTGGCAAACATTTGTTGATTTATTCATTGTCATTTTCAACATTCGGAACATTAGCTTTTACAGCTACTTTGTAGACATTTCGTCAGTAGTTTATATGTTAGCAGCAGCAGCTTTAATCTAACGCGTAAGTAAAAGATTTCATTTAAAAAAGTACACAAAAGGAAAGGACAAATTAAAATGGATGACTTTTTTATTTAGTCTAAAGTCTTACTCTTTGGGTAATTGAATGGCTTATTTGTTATTTTTCATTTAGGACATTTAGTCAGAATTTAAATTTATTTACCGAATAGTAGTTTAGCATAGATTTCAACGAAATTAACTAAACATTTTCCATAATGTACAATACATAGATCACATTCATTGTTTACAAGTTACGAATATAGAGATTTACAATGTTCCAATGTAGATTTAAGATGACAATGAAGAAGTCACTTGCTTTAAGAAAAAGAACTGTATAAGCATAAGTTCCTTATTTGAACTTTAGTGACGCATTTTCAGTGATCTTTCATCATATTTTCAGCAACTCACATAGAGTGACAAGGCAATTAACAGTACTATGAAATTATGGCAGTTTGTATTGATTGTTTCTTTGTTATGTACTTGTACGATTTCCTTTCTAAACATGAGTTTTTGTGGAAATCAAACGAGATATAAGGACAATGTTGCATTTGTTTCTTTTTTTGCTGTATCATTTAAGACGAAATTGAGTAGTTAAGATGATTTATAATGGACATTATGTCATTTAATTGAGTTTTGCAGTACTACACAAATATGCATTATTTTATGTATTACCATAATTTAGCAACAATATGTTAAAATTGCCATTGTTGTAATTGTCATTATTTTTTTGGGAGAAAGAAATTTATTTTAAAAATATAAATAAATATTTAAATATGACTTCTTCAACTAAACAATTTAAAATAAATATTTGTTTCAAGTTTTACTTTTTTCCCCACTTGAGAGGTCTTTCGATTTTCGTGCTGGAAGCTGAACATTAGAAAATTATTTCATGTGAGATCCAGGTAAGTTAATTTTTGTAAGTTGTGACGGCCGCCGAATTACATAACGTATACGTGATTTTGAGGCAGGTGGAACAGAAGAGGCTGACCTCGAGTTGCCATCCTCATTAGAAATCTGCTCTCCAACCGTTATGGTGGGTATTAAGTTTATGTTCGCCTGTTGCATTTGTGGTGTAGCTCTTTTCGCAGCGTTTAAAGCCTGGTGAACAATTTCCCGTCGTAGGTCATTATTACTCTTCTGAAGCTCTAGTATTTTTGACTCCAGCTCTTTATTCTGGGTTTCCAGTTTCTGCTTATCTGCCACTGAAATGTGAAATTTAAATAGTAATGAAAATGTAACGGAAATTTTAGTTTTATCAAACGCATTTGAACTGGTCTTACGTAATGTTGCAATCCTTGTATGACACTCCTGTATGTATTTAACTGGGTCTGTAATTTGAAGTTGTTGTTTTGAGGGATCATAAGTAGCCAAGGCAGGATTCTGCGGTTGGTTAATCTTTGGGTTTGAGTTTGGAACACCGGCAGTCGTCGGTGTCGGTGGTGATACTGTTGTGGTTGTTGTACCAGTAGTCAAAGTAGTAGATTTGCTAATTACTCCTGTGGATGGGGTAACTAGAGAGGTTGTTGCACTAACAGAGGTATTATTTGTGGAAACTAAGGTCCTTGATCCAGTTATCAAAAAATTTCTCGTTGTGAAATTTGAAGTCGCAGGAGCTCCTGCAGTAGAATTTGATGGATTATTGGTTTTTTTCTGAACACTTGAAAGTCCCGTCGCTGTTGAGTGTGAGTCAACTCGAGTGATTACTGGAAAATTATTACTCTGCTGCTGCTGATGCGATTTTGGAGCGACAGCTAATACTGGTATTACTTTTGTTTGCGCCCTTAAATCCCTTTGCTGAATTGATGTGACTTGGGAAGATGAAGGCGACTTTCCTGCCGACAACGAACGAGATTCAAGCTGTGGTGGTGGCTTTCTCTCTCTAGTCAAGTCTCGTCTCTCTCTTGACTGAGTGCCATGTTGGGCTTCACGGTAACTTTCCCCACTTCCTTTTTCTTCCTCTGCAATGACCATGTCAATTTCGTAAGGACATTCTCCAGAATTTCCTTGGTCTGTATTTTCTTTTCTTAAGTTTGCATTTCGTGTCGAACCTTTCACAAATTTTGAAACTGGTTGTTGTTGGGCTATTTTTCCTGCTTGTGGCCTGCGAATGACCGCGTCGTTTGAAGCGGTAACGGTATTTCTAGTAATGACTTTACTCTTGTTCCCAATTCCCGTCAGTCCAGTCGCCATTCTTGTTGACGCAGTTGATGTTCGAATGCAGGTTGCAGATTTTGCCGGGGATCTGGCACCCGTGCTGACTCTGGTAATTGTAACTGTATTGGTTGGTGCATTATACGCCTCTTGTACGTCCATTTCGTCTTCATCAACATTTTCATAACTGTATCTGGATATCGTTAAATCTCCTTCGTTGTACTCCTCCTGCTCGTCGTCTTCTTCGGTGTCCTCCTGCAAAAGTTCCATTGGGACAACGGAGACGCTTCGGTTAGCCGGTTGAGGACGCTGTGTAACAGCTTCCTCAATCACAAGTTGATCGTCGTCATCGTCAGGATCATCATCGATTTCTAACTCTTGCTCGCTGAGTTCTGTTTCCCCCGACGGCAGCTTTAAATTGATGCTCGGAAAGTAGTTTCGTCTTGTTGGCTTTCCCTCAACAAAATGCAGGCTGCAAACCTATGTACGTAAAAAAACAAAGTGAATACATATAAACGATGTCCTATGTAAGTTGAAACTTGAATGGAGGAAATACAAATAAAAGGAAAATTTATGTTCAGAAAGGTTACCCTTGTCAGGTTGTTGATTTCGAGATCTGGCCTCTTTACTCTTTCCAGCCACATTTTTTGCAGCTTGATTCCTGTTGGAAACTTAAAAAATTGGTATGGCTCCGAGCACATGCACTGGGCATGAGTTTTACCCTTGTGCCTGGAGCAAAACTTGCTTTTCCATTGATTCACTTTCCGCAGAGTGCTCGAACACCCAGGTACAGCACAATGAATCCCAAGAAGGACATTTGCCATTTTAAAGTTTTGAGATTATCAGTGCATTTGTCTTTTCTTAAGGGAGAAAGTTTAATTCCACTTCGTCAAAAATCTCAAACACTTTCTTTTCTTTCCACTAATCTTTTAGGACGAACGAAGAAAGGGCAATCAGAAAAAAGTGTTTCCTGTAACATGAAAAGTATGTAAAGAACAAGTGAGTGACTACATCAACCACTTTGGCGATCATTGATCGTCGACTCCGACAAGCAGTTTTTTATTCCAACTTCACTGCTTCTGCTCATCAGTAGTCTATAAAACTACTTTTACCGTGATGGAAACGCAGGGGAATTAACATAAAGTGGTAGGTCGCCAGCTTGCAGCTTTTGAGCATCGTTTCATCTCATATCTTATTATGATGACCCGTAAACAACTGCGCATGCTAAGAAGCAATGGTTTTCTATGGAACAGGAAGAAATATCCACATAGCGTGATCGTGGCTTTAGTAAAAACTAACATCATTGAATTGAGAGCAGTGGTTGTTTCAATCTCTGAGCTTGTATCAAACGTAAGCACGACATATTCTATGGAGCAAGTGTTTCTGCTGTAACGAACGAGCATTTTTCTTTTGCCAGGGAAAAGGGATCGGAGGAAATTGCGCATGCGTCGTTGACGGACACGGTGAGAGCGTGAGTGTGAAATGAGAGAAATGAAAACCTCTGCATGATGAACTCGCTAGTTTGGAAGGTGGAGGTCGGTTGTGGTGGTGGCAACTTCGTGCTTTCATACATAGGCCATTTTATATGACTTTGTACCTATAAAGAATATTGCTGCTTTCGTAAGACCATATAGCACCAAAACGATCACGACCGGGAGACGCATTGCGAGTGCGCTTGAGCTGCAGCTACGAAGCACGGACCTTTTGCTTTGCTCAGGGAATTTCACGAAAACCACACACACGCTACTGCTCTTTTTATGGAACAAGAGTGAAAACTCTACTGCGCCGGTCCCAAATCTTTGGCTTCCCTTCACAAAAAAAGTTGCAACTTCATTCCTCTTTTGTAGTAACTACTTCGTTCGTAAATTCATATTCTCTGCAGTTTCCTTTTTACCAAAAGTAAAGCAACAAAAAGGTGCAAAGGATGGAAATCCTATTTGTGCGAATACGAGTCTGTCAAGGCAAGGGTATTTAAGCGATGGAGCTGAAGACTTGCTTTTACCTCTCCTTATTTTCTCTCCGAGTTGTAGTGTTGCAATAACAAACTAAAATAGGATTATTTTCATCTCATTAAAATGATTAGATTCAGCCAACTCCAAAATTTTGATGTTTTTGTTTACAGTTGTGTTCAAAAATCTTAATTTGGTTATGCTCCTAACAATCAGTGGAAAGGTAGGAAAATACGGTTAATATGGGCTAATTAATGAGACTATGATACATATACGATTTGATTCATTAATTTGCTATATGCTATATTTATCAAATTCATTTACAATTTTACAATGTTTATAAATATCAAATAACTTAGAATTTTTTAAATTACAAGGATTACAAATTGGTTGATAAATGCCTATACTTAAATTCATACATGCCCCAAAGTTTTTTTTATTAAAGTCTGCCTCTTTCTCTCACAGAGTATGGGAATTTCATTTTTTCTCACTGACTGCATACTGCATGCATTTTCCAAAACGTTTGCTCAACATAGAAAATGTTAGAACAGCAGCTTTGCCACCACCAGGCGAGGAAAAGAGAAAAGATTAGAAAGCATGAGTTTGTGAATCAGAGCCAAACCAGCAACGAAACGAATGCATTTCTATTCACAAAGAGTAGCGATAATTTTTTCTCGTTTTTACGCTGCAGATACATTTTTCATAAGGATCACAAAGAAGTAAGGATCAAGGTGTGTCGTAATTGAATGGCCAAAGCTAAAGCAGAAGGTTGTAACCAGTGAAAGTGCACTGCGGGGAAGGATATATTTATTTCATTGCATAATAAGGTTCTAACATCGTATTAATACAAAGGCCTGATACAGCATTGTTGTGACTTGTAAATAAATACTAACAAAGTCTATGGCTTATGGCTTCTAGTAAAATATGAGATGAAAATGAAAAACTAGCACATAGACATTACAAAGTGTCCATACCAGACGTAAAGAGTCAATAAGTTTGGCTGCCTTGGAACAGGCAAGGCAAGGTCCTTGAACAAATGAATAGAGCTTATTATTATCAAACTTAAGCTAGGTTCAGGATTCAGGATTGGCTGCACTGCACTGTACAATCAAACCGATTATAAAATCCGAACTTGCAGATCATTTTCATTTTTATATTCTGACCATCTGACGACCACATTTGAATTTTGTACTTACTTAATAAACTGTAATACAGTAAGATAAAAGTTAAAAAGGCCGTTGATATGCACAGGGTCATGACATTGAGTTGATAACTAACCGTGGCGTCATAAATATAATGCATAGCACCCTGAGTTCGGTTATGTTAACATCTTGAATTGTCCTTTTATAATTGGTATGTTGAGGCGTAAAATTATTTTCGCTCTTTATTTTTGTATGGTAAAGTTATCTAAGGGCGAGTTTGTAGTTTGCGGGGAAAGTCAAGAAGGAATAATGATATAAAAGATAATATACATTTTTGGTATGACGTCTGTGGATATTCTTTTGGATTTCCGAATGTGTTAATCCAAGCGTTACAATAATGTCAATCCGGCATAATTAAGTAGAGAAGAATCATGAAAGGATTTTTTTTACGACATTATATTTAAATGAAAGCAAAGGTGAAAGTTCTGATGAATGGCGAAAACCACCGGACGATCCTTGAAAAAGTTTATCTTTGTGAGGGGAAAATCCACGATTTACGATCACAAAAATTGCAAGATACAATAGCCAGATAAGAAAAATTTATTATACCCGACCTGCATATGTGTCATAAAATTAATAGGTTTACTTGACTTTCCTTCATGAGCAAATAAAATGTTTGGCAAGGGCAAGCGACACACAGAAAGACAAACTTTCTTTACTTGCACTTGCCTTGTCGTCTCAACTGAAACATGAATGCAAGCCGCAAGCGAAAGACAAGCAGTCTTACATAAAATTGCATGTCTTCATGTTTGATATCCTGTGATGTTATTATGAAAGGCACAATGGTCCTCGTCAGGTTTAAAGTATTCATGGTTTCGAGTATCAGACATGCACACAAGAAAAACCTAACCTCACCTTTTGGAAACAAAGTCGATCTAAAAGTAAGGAGTTCACTAAGAGTTTATTTCATTGGATGGTTGGCGAAACTTCAGCGTAGATTGTATTTGACTTGATGTCACTACAATGCAATGGCTGCAAAATGAGATACTGAATTACATTGTAATGAAATCACTGTCGTTGACAGTTTGTGTGTTCCAAGTAATATTTAATTCTCCAGCTGTCATTCATTTTGAGCATGTAGTAGGAATTGCCTTATGGAACGTCAGAAGGAAAATATCAGTTGCATCATCTTCAATTTTCTGCTTCAATGTGATTCAGTCTCACTAAACAAATATTTATTTATTAGCTAATAAAAAAGTAGAGATACTACTTAAATTGTTATAAACTTTTACTTTTTGAGCGTGTCCGTAGTATATCCATAAAGTACAAAAGAAAGTTTTCTACAATGCCAGTAAGTACATCATAGAAAGTAGCTTAAGAAGGATTGTATTGTATTGCAGAGTATTGTAATAATAAATAGACATAAAATCTTATGTATAAAGAGAGTAGCGTAACGAAACGAGTCTCAAGGGATAAAAAAGTCATACCATACATGATGGAAACTAGATGTAAAAGAAAAGCCAACGTAAAAAAAAATCTTCAGGGAAAAGTAGGGCGTATGTACAAGAACGACCATGCTTGGTCCTTATTTTTGTCATAAGCTTGTCTTTTGCTGGTTCCCGAGTCCCGATTCCCCAGGCTTTTGATCTGCTTTGTTTTAAGCTTGCTGATGCTGACTGATATGGGAAGATGAGTGAGTAAAAGTAATGTGTTTGTGTTATAGTAGTGTACAAGAATCCAAAGCCTCGGTCTCAATGTCCCAATTATTATCATTGTGCGACAGTGAAAACCATGTTTCTCCTATGAATTACATCAGCTTCATTTGAATTAGGCTAAAAATAGGAGAGAAAAGGAAAGGAGAAATAGTTTGCTTCCAGATGAAATACTATAATTTAATCTGGCTCATCTGAAATTACAGACGCGTCAAAATGAAGGAAATATAGGAAAAAAGAAGATGACATTACTTATCAGTACTAGCACCAGCGAACAATTTATAACCAGGATTAGTTTCAGTTAGTTTAGTTTCATCATATCATTGGTGTGGAAAATAAAAGGCCAGAAAAAGCGCTACTTGAATCCATATTTTGTATTCTGGGCAATTTCTTTGTTTTTTTATGAAATACTCTTACACGGCAATGACTGCTCCACTCTCTCACTCTCTCCACTGCAGAAGAGAGAAAGCCAAAAAGCGTGGATCGTGCATGCATTATTACGTGGAGCACGAGGAAAGGAAATTAAAGTGATGCCGATGCGATACGATGATATGATGCAAGGAGAGTTTCGCTTTTAGCTAGCTCAAGCTGAAGGAAGCGAGACTTCCTTCCGTCAGAAGCGAGACTTGAGACTTTCACATTTATCATTTCAACCTCAACTTTCTTTTCTCCTCTCTTCCTCTGCCAAGAAATAACTTTGCTCCGCTCAAGAGTTAGTCAGGTTAAAGAAAGTGGCTTTCAAGAAGAAAGGAAAAGAAAGGCAGGTTCATGATAAAGAAATGAACGCCAAACACAACAGCAGCAAAACACTTGGTGAAGAGCTATTGCATTCCTAGTTAATGTTTACAGAACAGATTTTCTGCATGCTACAAGGAAAAAAGGCAATTTTCTTTTCGTGTGCCGTTGTTGTTTCCCACTACTCGAACTGACAACTTTACTGTAAGCTCCAAGCTAGAGCTGGGAACAGATTTTCTGCATTGCCGCTTGCTGCTACTCACTCAGTGACACACTACACACAAAACGCAACACACACACACACAGTCTCACAGCTGCGATTTCCTCTGCCCGTGTTTGACCAAGTGCTATAAAATCAAGGAACTTTCTTTTGTTTCGTATTTTAACAAAATTATCGGTTTTCGATTCCCAGTCTATAAATATAAATGTTGTGTACTTTCTCTTACTGGTAGATTCCTTTCATTTCTGGCTTCTGAACTAAAGGTATTTATGTCAAGAAATAGGAATCCTTTAGATTAAAAATTCACAGTCCGTTCTTTTTAACGGCTGGCTGATAACGTAGCAAAAACTTTTCACTTTCTCTTCAGACTCGGACGGCCAGTCAAGTAGAAAAAGTGGAGTTTCACTCAACGAAACGGAGGAACGGAAAAGATCAAAAAAGACTTTTTGTGTAAGTGAAAATCCTGTCCTCTGGGACACTGCATCAGGCATCAAGTTAGTCATGAGAAGTGAAAGTTGTTTTACTGCTTCATTTTTTAGTCAAATTCATGTCAAGCGAAAACCTTATTTTTGTGGGATACATTCCCTCAACCAAACGTTGAGTGTCACGCTACAGAACAGCACGGTTACATTGTCATAATTGAAACTTTTTATTCTGGAAACAGAAAGACTAAAACGGCGGCTTCTATTGTGGATGAAAATTCGCCCCAAGCAAGGAGGTCAAGAAGACAGTTAAACTTGGATGCTTCATTTCACAATCTTGAAGTTGCAACCTCGACACCTCCAAGTTTAGCCAGCAGCAATCGTCGAAATCAAAGAAGCTTTGGTAATATTGTTAACTATCAATATTTTAGTCGTCCAGTTATTTTTCCTATTACCTCCTCAGAAAAATAAAGATTTATAATTAAGTTTTCCTTACTTTTCAGCTAAATACGTCAAACCAGCACTCTGTACCATTGTCTTTATCGTTTGTGCTATTTGGTTAATTAATAGCTTTCACCTTCTCCATATATTTGGCATAATGTCGATGGCTCCAGTAGTTATTCAAGCTTCGTCGAAACAAACTGCTTCGGTAAGGCACTTTTTAAGAAAAGTGAACATAACAAGAAAAACACGTTAATAAAAAATTAACAGTTCGGTGTCTATCTAACTGTCAATCCTCCTACACCTTTTCAGATAATTTTTCTCCACGGACTTGGAGATACAGGGTAAGAAACTCACATTTAGGTAAATACATACAATTAAATATTATTTAATCAGTTTATATGTTAAAGATGTAATTGTTCCTTTTTACAGCCATGGATGGGCATCATCCCTTGCTGCTATTAAGCCTCCGTATGCGAAGCTGATTTGTCCCACGGCGTAAGTGGAATATTTTATTTTAAATATTGCAGTTGACCTTATAGTTCAACGGAAATTTAAATTGTTAAAACAGGTCTGCCATACCAGTGACATTGAATATGGGTATGAGAATGCCGTCCTGGTTTGATTTAAAATCTCTGGATCCAAACGCATCAGAAGATGAAGAAGGCATCAAGAAATCGGCTGATAATATTCGAAAACTTATTCAGGAGGAGGTACGGATCGAAAAGCTGATTTAGCTATTAACTGTTTGATAAATGTTTGCAGACGTTTAAAACCCGTGCTATTAATGAAATGATTAATTGTACAGATGAAAGCAGGAATTCCAGCTAACAGAATAATCTTGGGCGGATTTAGCATGGGCGGAGCTTTGGCGTTGTACATAGGTCTGTCAGATAATTCGACCTTAGGTGGTGTGGTCGCACTTTCTTCCTGGTTACCCATGCATCGAACTTTTCCCTCCTGGAATTCTAACGCTCGACCTCCTGTGCTACAGTGTCACGGAGAAGCCGATCCTTTGGTGTTGTACTCGTTTGGGGTTATGACATCTGCTATTCTAAAGTCGCAATTGCCCAAGTACACATTCAAATCATACCCTCAGCTTCAACATTCATCATCTGATCAAGAAATGGAAGATGTAAAATCTTTCATGAAAGACTCGTTGCCTCCAGTTTAGAACAAATTAAGAATTAAAGATTTTGTTAATCGTACGGAGTAGAAGAAATAATTATGTTAATACTGCATGTAGTTAGAATAGATCCATTATTGGGTTTTCATAATCCTGTGTATCCAAAGAGTGTATATTTGAAAAATGAAATGTGTACAACAAAAGATTGTTGCATTTTACTAGTGCAAAAAAAAAAGAATAATATTCTAAATCTAATTTATCCCACAAATCCTGATCACATGATATCATAAATATTAATAACAGACTGTACTGTGAAATTACTAAAAAAATTACATGATTAGTGAACAAAGACGGCAGGATTCTCCGTTTTCTTGAACAACGAGAGTTATATTATTTATTTGTGAGATTTTCAATGTTAATTTTGATAGCGCCTTTCTTTGCCTATTAATTGGAAAATTATGTCAATGTGTGAAACGAAACATTGCTTCACACTGCCAACAACTTGTATGTGATTTTGAGTAGGTATTAAATGATTCCTCCGTGTAGCACTGTAAAAGTAAGGATCAGTTTAGGCACAGGCGCACCGATTACAGTGATAAGTGATATTAACCGATAACATTGTCTCATTGGCTATCATTATGGTTAGTCACACTAACCGAAATTGCTTCAATGTAATTATTAATAATGTGTTAAAAACAATATGATAACCGTGAGGAAGCCAAACTTAGTTGCAACTGTTGTAGTACCACAAACGTCTTTGAAGATTATCTACCTTTATTGCTAAAGAAAATGGTTAGTTTAGAAATATTGTGAAAAGTGTTTATGTCAAACTCAACGTTGGTTTGGATCATAAAAATGGATTGCATGTTTGAAATGAAATATAATTATTAAGAGATCTGTCTATAATATTTGATTGCATTCCTAAATATTTTCGTTGAAACAAGTCAGTTATTTATTTGTAATGAAACTATAAACTATTGGTAATAAAATGTGCTTGAATTTTGTTTGCGATAAATCTGCAATTTTAAAATTTAAGTCCACCTTAAAGACTAGTTAGTATAATAACACAGGGTTATGAAAATCGGGCTTTTTTGGTTAGTGATGGAAAGGCCGTATAGCTTTTATCTTGATTCAATAACTCTTCTTGATCCACAATACGTTTACGAAGTATTTTTATTTCCGATTCATACTTCTCCTTTAGAGATTCAATGGTGTTTTCATACATGGTGATGAGAGATCGGTTTTCTTGTTCTAACAAGTAAAGGAAAAAAAAACTTTTTGATATTGCAAAAAATGTATGATAATACTGGTTAAATGTATATATGAAACAATACTTACCCAACTCACTGACTCTTAATCTACACAGAGCTAAATCTTCCACTGGATCCACAACTTCAATCTCCAGGTCAGGGTTTAACGAAAACGGAAGTTCACTGAGAGCCTTTTGAGTTTCCTGTTTTCTGTCCAAAATTGTCTGCTGCCTCAGTTCGTCTCGTTTATTGAAAACTGAATAAGAATTGCGATCCTTGCGTGACTGGAATTGGTCTTGATAATGTTGACTTGCTTTATTGACTGAAGAACTCGAAATAGAGTGTGACTGCACAGAAACCTGACCGAAATTGTCGAATGATTTATGATTTGCCCTCTTTTGAAAAGTACTGGAAGAGTTGGAAGTGACATGAGTACGTCCGGCGGAAGTCAGAACTGTACGCGAGTTTTGTACAGTGGTGATAGGAGTGGTGCGAATAAATGTCGTTGAAGGTGCTTGTGGGTCATTAATAATCTGAATGTCATCGTCCTCATCTTCAATTTCGCCGTGTTGAACAATCGGCGTTTGCATGAAAGACTGAATATCGTCATCGTCTTCTACGGTTTGGTACTCAAAGTCGTACTCAAACTCATCATCCTCTTCTTCGGAAGCCATGACAGAGTTTCCATCTGCAAACATGTTGGCATTTCCTCCATCTGCACCTTCGCCCCTTTCTTCTTCGATACAATAAATTGTTATAAAGGAATTTTAAAATGAAGATATAAATATTTATAGTCAGCAAATTACAAATGTAGTAAATAATTGAGCAAATATATACAAATTATGTACAAATAACACACCAGACATCTGGAAGGTGGGATCGGAAAGATCGACGGTGAAAGTGGGGAAAATCGATGGAATGGCATTTTTCACCAATTTCCTCCTTTTTGAAAGAGAATCGTTAACAAAATCTTCTGTTCGAAAATGGTGTGAACAAACAAGCGATCCTCTAAAAGGAATCCATGAATCATCATCTCTAGCTTTTCTAAGTAATTGTGTCCAAATTTCCCAACGGTCCTGGTTTTTATCTCCAGTAGGAAAACTTGAAAACCATACAATAATAATGTTTCTGTGCAAAAGGTGTTTGGTGGTACTGTTTGATTTAATTGTTCATTACATTAATTTTCCAAAGGTGAAATCTAATCTTACCAATGATAAGTTGTATATGAAGCCATATCTCTCCAATCTTCACAATTCGTCACGCTACAACTTTTCAATTTCTTTAGAATATTTTCCGGGAGCTCCGCACGTTTTTCTCTGCGATCGTTACGAGTCATTAGTCTAGATTGTTGGGTTGTACTGGAATGCATTGCAATTACGTAATAAAAATTCACTCCTTTTTTATTCAAACTTCAAAGTTCAAAATGTAATACGTTAAATATGAAAAATATCCGCAAGTTGTGGACCACAAACGTTAATTTGTGCTGGATATTTTTTCATTATTTTTATCCAGTGTGTGTGTGTGCAACTTTACGTCCCGCGCTTATGAATTTCTCTAAATTATGCTCATCTAGTTTTTCGGTTTAATTTACTAAAAGGAAACTATTCTGATGAAACATTACTCACTGCTAACCCTTTCAAAGAATGTAAAGTGACATTATTTATAATAGTGCCTGTGTTGCAGTGCTAAAAGAGAAAGGGGAAACTGTTATGGGTGTGATATCGAAAAGTTTTCAGATGCAACACAATGTGGATTGTGGACTACTGGAGGTACATACATTTACATACACTACGGACCACGAATCTTTGTAGAAAACGCTAAAACGTAAACGTAAGCTAAACTTCGCCGTGTCGCTCGCATCATCGCAAGCATTACAAAACGGTAGCCACTGAACATTCTTGACTCATACATCTAACAACATAACACCAGAAATTACTTACAAGTTACAATATTATCACGATACGATGAGTTTTCCTTACGTTTACCCGAAACGACTTAGACTGGATGGAACTTTAGAAAAGCGTACACCACCACCGACACCGACCACCATTCAGTGTATTTGCAGGACAGAGGTATAATAAGAGACGAGTTTTCCTGTTTTTACGACGTGAACGCATCGAACGAAACGATGATACGCACCAAACGATAACACCAAACCTGTAGAAATCTGCTATCTCGTTGGTGGTGTTGTTGGCTTTGATAATATTTTTGATACACACAATAAACTCCGTTGTTCATTGTTTGGGCAATACTTTAACCATTAAATACCATACCTCGGTCCCATCCCAAGGAGGACATGTAGAAAAATTAAAAATACATCTATCAAATTAGATTATGCATGAATTAAATTTTCATGAAATCTCTGCCCTCCATCTTTCACTGTGAAGTCTCTCTATGAAAACGTTTTCATAACAGCAAGTGAAAGTGCAAAGATAAGAATGAAAGCCAAACTGCACACACGGTATATAATATGTATAATAATAGGTTTAATAACAAACTATGTATTGTAAGTAATGCATGTAAGTATAAACTGTATCTTACTACGCACTTTTTAAATAAGTATTTATTCATGAATCATTACACGGAAATAAAAAAGGAGAGTGCTTGACGCTTTTGATTAAGGAAATTGTCATGAAAAGCTGTTGCATCAGAAAATTGGTTGAACTACGTTTTATAAAGGAATCACAAACAGGAATGTTCATTGTAAAAGTACCTGACACTCATTTGAGTCAGGAGAGCCAATGAACGCATAATATTGTATTTGTATGTAAACGTCAAATGTAAAGGAGTATTATTCAGCGAACGCTTTTAAACGGAACAATATTCGTATTAAGCAGCGTGTATTAGTTGCGTCAGCTTTCAAATCATTTATGGGCTCATCTTCACGTCCTCCAGCCTTCTTCTTGTTCCATAATACGCAATACATATTATTCAACTTTCAAGATATGTACTAGTATATATAATTATTGAATGAAAGGTCTTTAGTAATTCTTTCTATCTATGAGTTTTGATCTGCGAGACAATGATGTGGAGTGGACAATTATCTTTCAAGTTATACATAGATTTTGATGATTATCCTGTGAAAGGTCATGTTTTGAAAATATAGTAAACATGTTAGGTTAGTTTGACAATGAATGGTTAATAATGATGCTTGCAATTACACTAATTGATTCATTCATTTCCATATTTTCCATGCATGATGAAAATTCATTCCAAAAGCACACAAGCCAAGCCAAGCTGCGTTGCGTTGTTCAAGAACAACTTCTGAATCAGAAATCATAAGTTCTGATACCGGGGTTTCGTGAGAACCCAGTGTGCAAGGCACGATTTATGACCGATGCTAGAATGCATGATCAATTACCTACCGCTCTCTGAAAATTTTGGTACTTTTCCTTTGATAAAGAGTGTCGTGTGTGTAGCACCTCTACGTAGAGTCAGGCTTAACTTTATCGTTGTTGCATGCCGCCGTGGACATTTCATCAGTCAAGCTAAGCTCGCAGTTTTTCAACCTTTCTCTCTCTGAATGTGGAGCAGACAAGAAGAAATTCTTGCAACTGCTCAGATCTCTACTTGCAATACTTTTTGCAAAGCTTTTTCGCACATTATTTTAGCTCGATTGGATTTTCTGAGGTTAGTTGTAGAAAGGAAGTTAAGCTGAGCTGAGAGCAGCTTTTTTAATTTATAGGAAGAGGTTAATTAATATATTTTTGTAACAATCGTGCTACTTTTAACATTAGGTATTTTAAGTTACCTCGTTTTCCGAAGGCGTGACAAACATAGTGTTTGTGTAACGAACATGGCGGACGTGGCAGTATCTCCACCGCAAAAGGAGTCGAAGAAGTAAGGAGATAATTAACTTTTGTCTAATTTAACAATTTATTGTTCGAAAGCTCCATCATGGCATCCTTGAAAAGAATACTTGGTCAATTACCTCTTCAAAAGAGTAAGATTTATGAGGCATCACTTCGACGAAAGTATCTTTCATCTTGGTCGTGTAAAACCGTTGAAAATGACGGATGTGGTCTTCGCCCTTACCTCTTGCTAAGGCGTGGTGGTGGTGATAAAATAACTGACTTCACTTGCCTTGGCTGTTGGACGGAGCGTGTGCAAAGATTTAGCGTTGCTCAAGTCCACTCGAGGTAAGCGCCAAGACCTTTTGTCAATCTGTAAAAAACTCGACGTTAAATGTTAAACGTTAGTCAATTCGAAAATCCGGCTCATTAAATTTTAAAAAGTTCTGAATCATTGTTTTTGAGCTAACTGCAGCAGTTACACTCCTTTTTGCATGATGATTGACGAGGTGTTGGAAATATAGAGGAGCATAACTGGTCGGTAGTGTCAGTTATGGGCTGCGCGCCTTATCATTTATCAAGGGAATAGAATAGGGATTATTCCATTAAATTATCAGCAGTAATTCTAAATTAATTAAGCCACGTCACTCTGCAGATTTCTTATTTCTTATTTTTTTTAAATTTTCAGTGAATTAAAGAGAAGGCTGAAGCAAGAGCAGAAAGCGAAGGAGAAGGCAGAAAAGGATCGTCTGAAGGAAGAGGCTGATGCTGCATCAGCGAATCATGTTGGAGAAAAGGCCAAGAGGCCAGCTAAGACCAGCGAAGAAGAGATTACGCCAAATGTATGAGTTTATCATATCTAAATCTAATTATAGCAGAATTTGCAAATTATGGACATCATAATTACATAATTTAATTAGTGGATTCGTAAAAACTACATTAGAAAGCAAGCATCTAAAGGATGAATCTGTCGAATCCATGATATAATCAAGTTTTAATGCAAATGTCAGAAATGTAAAACCCGTTCTGTCTAACATTTTTACAGGAGTATTACAAGTTACGCCTCCAAACTTTACAAGAATTTAAGGATAAAGGAGAAAATCCGTACCCACATAAATATCACGTAACGATCTCAATTGAAGAATTCATTGAGAAATACGACAAAGCTACTAAGGATGGGGATATTCTGGAGGACATCACAGTCTCTCTCGCAGGTATACCTTGATTCATTAAATATTAACATGTAAAGCTCAAAATTCACACTTCAATTTTTGTGTAATGATGTGTTGGAGATAAAATTTTTAATAAACGTGTTTTTGCAGGACGTATTCATGCCATCCGAGAATCTGGAGCTAAACTCATATTTTACGACTGTAGGGGCGAGGGTTTGAAAGTCCAAATCATGGCAAACGCCAAATATTACTCCAGTGAAGCCGCGTTTACCGAAATAACAGATAGAGTCAGGCGAGGTGACATTATTGGATTCAAGGGTCACCCAGCGAAGACAAAGAAAGGAGAATTTTCACTAGTTCCTCGTGAAATAACTATTTTGACACCATGCTTGCACATGCTGCCGCATCTTCATTATGGGCTTAAAGATCAAGAAACTCGCTATCGGAAGAGATATCTAGATCTCATGATGAATGCTGATGTGAGACGAAAATTTCAAATTCGCTCCCAAATTATTAGTAAGTTCGGAACTTTTTAAATACTCGATACTGACTTAAAATAGTTATTATTATTTTAGTTATTGCAATTAACTGGTTATTATACTATTAATATTTACAGCTTATATTCGAAAGTTCTTTGATAATCTTGGATTTCTGGAAGTTGAAACGCCGTTGATGAACATGGTCCCTGGTGGTGCAACAGCTAAACCTTTCATAACCCATCACAATGATTTAAACGTAGATTTATTTATGAGAATTGCTCCTGAACTGTACCTCAAGGTAAACTAAGATAACATTGGGTAGATTTTAAAACAAACACAGGATTTAGAATTAATTTGCGGTGGTTTCTCTAGATGCTCGTAGTGGGTGGATTCGATAGAGTGTATGAGATCGGCAGAAACTTCAGGAACGAAGGGATTGATTTAACACATAACCCAGAGTTTACTATGTGCGAATTCTATATGGCGTATGCAGACTACAATGATGTAATGGAAATGACAGAAACTCTCCTCTCAGGTATAATATAATGCTTACAACAATTTGGATTATTAAACTGAAAAATATCCCGTTCATTACGCAATATTTTATCATTTTAATTTAGGGTTGGTGAAAACACTATTCGGAAGTTACAAGATACAAGTCCATCCTGAAGAGGGAAAAGAAATTGAGGTAGATTTCACTCCTCCATTTAGAAGAATGAGGATGTTGCCAGAATTGGAGAAAGAGTTAGGGGTGTCTTTTGGTGAGTCCTTTTTAGTACTATAAAATATATCGAAGTAATGTTTTGACCTCAATTAACCTGAATGTTGTAAAATTTTACGCAGGGTCTTATGAGAAACTAGGTAGTCCGGAGTCTCTAAAGCAGCTCTCAGAACTTCTTCAAAAGCACGGCGTGGAATGTACCCCACCAAAAACGGCGACACGAATGCTGGACAAATTAGTGGGCCACTTTTTGGAAGAACAATGTTATAATCCAACTTTCATTCTGGATCATCCTCAAATTATGAGTCCACTAGCCAAGTACCACCGTTCTGAAAAAGGACTTACGGAGCGCTTTGAGCTTTTCGTAATGCAAAGAGAGGTAATTACGATTATAAAGTGGATGGCTGTTTAAGCAGTTTTACTTTTTAGTTATTAGGTACAACTATTAGCAGAACACTAATTAACCTATTTCTTTTTAATCAGCTTTGCAACGCCTACACGGAGTTGAATGATCCAGTAGTTCAAAGGGCGCGTTTCGAACAACAAGCGAAGGACAAGGCCGCTGGGGATGATGAAGCACAGGTTGTGGACGAGAACTTTTGTTCTGCGCTAGAGTTTGGTTTACCTCCAACTGGTGGTTGGGGCATGGGTATTGACCGGCTTACCATGCTTTTAACCGACTCTTTTAATATCAAGGTAATTTAATATTACTTCTTTTCCCCGTTATATTGTTTCCTAACATTTATAAAGCAGTGATGACACAGATGACGAGTATGAGAGCCACATTCAAGTTTTCGAAGTTGTTTTCCTACCAAAGGTTTTCTTTGAATTGGATGTGTTATGTCGAAAGCGTGGCAGACTTGATTTTATTGAGGCATTTGTCTGAGCGAATTTAAATTACTATTGATAAAAGTTCAGATTTATTTGGTATATCAGATAACTACTTTTATTATACTTATAAAATTCTTTCTTCAACTTTTAGGAAGTCCTTCTCTTCCCAGCTCTGCGGCCAGAGGACAATAACCCAAACAGACAGAATCCAGGGGCAGAAGAATCTTCGCAACCTGCTAAACCATCGTAAAAGTAAATGTTTCCTACGCACTGCACGTCACCTAATTTATAAATGTTTTGAATATTATTCAGTACGATTTTAAATCTATAGTCTAGCACTTTATTGTGAAAGAGAGGTCTGAAAGGTAATTATTATAAGTGCATTCAATCTAAAATACCGGTTTTTAAAAGATTGGCATCGTCTCACCTTAACTTTTTATACTTTTCTCCGGTTCTCACTAATTAGAAATTGGTTATAACTGCAATATCATCTATGTATTAACTTTCACGGTGAAATAGGTTAAAGTATTCAATTATCCTGTCGAATCGCAGTAGTATACTAACATAAACAATATTTGTAGTTGATCTACAATACTAATTACAATAATAGTTGAACATGGAAAACTCGTGATTTCTTTGTAGTAAATATTTATTATCATAGGATAATAGTTATGTAAATGAAATTGTTAATTCTTTTGGGTTATTTAAACTTTTCAAACGCAAAGTCTGCCTGTCTGCTACGCTGCTGAATGTCGTTTCGTTTACACTCAAAAGTATTTGCCTTTGTCTATACACAAGTGTTGTTTAGTTGATGATTGATTGAACCATATCGAAAATAAAAGGGTTTCAAACAAATAACATTAATAACATTATAAAGCTATAATGTTGAAGTTTCGGTTTTTATTTGCATACACCCGGAAGGCAACTTGTAAGATGTAAATAAGTACTTAGGTTAGTTTGCAAATAGACGCGTCTTCTACCCTTGTATTCATATTTCATGTTGTGTTGGAGAAAGCATTTTAAAAGCAACAGTTTGCTGTAGAGAAAGGAAGTGATTAGTCAGATAAGATTATTGGACACTAATTGTGCCTCGTATTTCATTCTAGTTTGTGTGGCAGTAGTAGTCCACGCACACGTTCAGTCAGAGAAAGTTGCAAGTCCACAGTCCAAATTGAAAGAACATAGCACATGATATGATGGCATTGGCCTGGCCTATAGCTGATACATGGCTTATTGCTAGTCCTCCTGATAATGTAGAAAGTGGGTCGTTGATGGGTCAGCTGAGACAGCAAATGTACCTCGAACGCAATCGAGTAATCGTCAACTCCATTCATTTATACCTGCTATGCTTTATCTAACGTTATCCATGATTCATGGACCATGAAGGTCTTGATCTGTATAATGTAATACGTAAGAAGATTTTATATCCTTAGTCGTTCATTATCTCTCTTATTATATCATCTGGGATTCTTCAATTTGATTGGGAGTGCTCACACATGTGACAGTGTCAAAGACTCGTCCGCGCTATTCCCATTCTTTCTCCACCATCATCGATAAGGTTGAAGATAATTAAAAGTAGTAAATACCTCTTGAATAAACCGAAAACGACAAAAACACTGTAAAATAAAATATACCGTTCTTAAAGTGAGAGTAATCGGAATCCGTAGCTAAAATGACTTCTCCAAGTGACTCTGGAATGGAGGACGAGAATGAGCAGGAACAGTGCACATGTCTGGAAAGAATCATTAAACCACTGACTAAAAGGAATATTATTCATCATTACATCCCTCTTGCTGGAACCGCTTGCTACACGCTTATGAGTTTGCATATTTCGAAGCCCAATTTATTTAGAAGGTTAGCTCGTTTTTAAAAGTAGTTTTTCAACCATTTTTCAAGCACATTAAAAGTTATATGCATTGTGTGGTTTACCGGAAATTGTGTTGGTTTCAGGGTCACTTCCGCCGATCCTATTAACATATTACTTTCTGGCAGTTTAGCCGGCTCTTGTTTGTACGTCTATGATCGGAAACATTTAAAGTCGGCTCTAGGAAAGCAGAAAATATCCTACAGGTAAAGGTTTTAAACTCTTATTATTTTGCTATATTTATTTATTTGATTTCTGGAATTGCTATGTTCTAAAATGTTTGTAATTTTTTGTAGTCTGTTCACTGCTGGACTTTTCAACTTAGGATCTGTCCTTTTATGGGCTATGATACGATCAGGTAAAACCCAATAAGTTTTACATTGTTTAAAATACAAAGACAATAATTAACCATCATTTCATTGAATTTTTATTTGTATTATCAGCTACATCGAGCCGTGAAACGGCAGTGCAATCGGCTCGAGTTATTATTGCTGTTGGCAGCTCGATTATTTTGGTGAAAACGGGAATGGACTATCTTAACACTATTGACACTCAAATTGGTTCCGAAAAGTGAAAGCAGAGACGCAGCAGGATGCCAACAAACTGGCGTCTTTTGTTAATACTTTACTAAAAATTTGTTAACAGAAAACTTTAAAGATCTTGTATCTTGTATGTGCATTTTCTTTAAAAGTTGGATATGAACTCTATTAGTACTCATTTTAAGAACAAAACTATCAAAGAGCTTGGAAGAAGTTCAAATCTAAGCTCCCATCAATACTATTTAAGAATATCTAAAACTAGTTCAAATGTTGTTCGAAAACACAGATAAATTCGTTTCAATGTAGAAAGACAATAGAATCATTAATGCTCAGATCATTAATTTTAAAGCGTAAATGTTATCTCTTTACTTTCAAGTAAGGATGATTATCTACAATGTCCCAAACCCAATGCCCTCCTTTATACTTTATAGTCGATGTTAAATGTGAAAGATGAAATGCATACGGTTGAGTAACAGTCTAAATACAATTAAATGTTATACATCGAGAGAAGAGAAGGTAGAATAGTCTTATCAATAAAAATGATGAAAGTTTTGAAAAACGCAAATTATTTTGAACTGTTTTTATTTTTACACTTGAAATGTGAATTTCATGTTTTTATCGACTGACCAGTTACGATTATTCGGTAGTTACAAAACTTACATGTACAATACATTCATATACACAATGTGAATGAATAACACTTGTGCGAAAAATTACGCATAATCATAGTAAGTAAACTATTATCGGTAATAATTATTGGTAGAAACGTAGTAATTCCGTATCACAGCAGTATCGTCATTCTCATAATTTTAAATTTTCTAACAAAGGCATTGCGTTCTTTAGTTGTAAATCAGACAGTTTATTGCCGGAAATCTGGAGGTTTTTGCAATTTAAAAGTGCCCGGAATGGTTCATAGTTTTTTAAGGAATTGTTACACAAATTTATTTCAGTGTGAAAACAAAATCGTTCCGGATAGTAGAAGGCAGTCAGATTTAATCCAGAAAGATCAAGTGAATTCTCCTCCAAACCTATGGACGGTTTACACATTTTTGCAAGATTCCACTCTATCAAGTATTTCGACCCTGGAATAATATTAGTTCAGGATTAATTTCTTGTTTGAATTTAATCAAACTACCAGTTTCAAAGCAAAAGTTTAAAATACTTTTGGATGCAGTAATTGTAATTCTCAGGGAACTTACGTAAATCTAAATAGTAATTTATTCTTTTTGAGTCCAATTTAATTAAGCCTTCCAAGTGTTTAAGAATGTCATTTTTGTATCCCATGAAGTCCACCATTCTCTTTAACATTATCAAAGTTAGGATTGGCCCTGTAAACACGTCAAAGGTTTGGTAAAAAGCTAGTTTGATAAAAGGCAATTAAAGGCATGCTTGTTCAGTGGAAAGTTATGCATACATTTGATATCAGGTTCCAGCTCGTGCAACTCCTCCACCCAAGACAATTCCTCTTTGAGCAGGTTCAAAAACTCCGGAGTTTTAGTCTAAAAATATAACGCATATTACGCATACTAGAAAACCGGTTCCAGTCTTTTACTTCCCATTAAGTTTACTTTAAATCACCTCTGTTTCGGGATCAAAATAACCCGGAAAAGATTTCTTCACATCTCCAGGATTGAGAGTCAAAATGTCAAATCCTATTTGTTTCAAAAGATCGGAATTGTTAGTTTGAATGGTAATTGAAGAGTTGTTCGCTGTCTGGAGCGAATACTGCCACAACTTCGAACATGTATTGTGCCAAGGATTGTGCCAGCTCCCAGCAACATCAATTTGAACCCCTATCTGAGATGGGATAGGAACAACGGAACTGAAAATTAGTGAAATCTGAGAACCGCAGTACTGAGCGCCTATAATGGACGGACTTCCTGTGAAACGACAAGAATATTCACATCATGACCGAGAATAGAATACAATACAAGATGGTACAAATTAGCGTGCACCACTGTGAAGTAATCAAAATCAAATCTTATGTGAACCTGGGAGAAGTTGAGATTTCAGCAGCCATCTATGATAAAACCAGGCTGACTGATCTTTAGGGTCAGTGAAAACGGCATTTTTTATCAATTCAAGCTCTTCTTCCAAATAATTCCGTTGTAATTTCGGCAGAAGTTTTGAGCGCAAGTGCCAAGAAGAAAAATTGGAAAAATTAGAAGAAATCTTTTCTGTTGTAAATTCCAGTTCTTGCTCTACTGTGACTTCAGGGCAGCTGTCCAACAAAAACCGTCGATAATCCCAGGCATGAACTAAAGTTGAAATTGAAAAGTTAAAATCGTTATAAACAGTGGATGATATAATAATAAATAAATAATAATCGAATCATATGAAAATGAAAGAAAATTCTGCATACAATTCCTATCATCAAATTCCAAATACTTTGCAAGTAGTTTCAACTCCGAAGAGACTCTCGAAAAGTTTGTTTCTATCATCAGCCAATAACGATGATGCCAAGCACCGTAAGATTTCGGATTAGATTTTAAGCAAAACTCGGAGAAATCCAATTCTTTAGGTACAATTACATCAGCAAAATTTGTCGAGCTGTACAAAAGGTAAAAATTTGGAGAGGTAATACAGACAAGCGACAGCCAAATAAAATCAGACAAAAATAGCAGTTTTAGTAGAGATAGATAGATTGAAAAACGTTTTTACTTACTCTGTCTGTTTCAATTGAAGAAGAGTTTCTTTTCTGATGTTCCATAACGTACCGATGTCAGGATTGCCTGCCAAAACTTGTCCAGTGATTTTAAGGAGTTCCTCGTCCAGCTCGTTTTTGTCTCGCTGTGATTTTTTGATATACGCCAAATACGGGGAGAATGAATAAAACGAGAACGAGATTGAATGTATGAGAATTCAAGAAAAGTGAAAGTACCTTTGCGAAGATTAGACCCATGGCATGTCTATAAGCTGCAACTTTCTTCGTCTGTTCCTTTTTCTTGGCATCTTCCTCCTCCGCAGTTGTTTCCTTTTTCTGTCGACCGTGCTACTTGTTTGAAAAATTAACATCACATACGGGAAACCGGAAATAATGAACAATGAATGTCGCAAGTACAAAATAAAACATACCATTTTTTATAAACGTCCGTTTCCTTCTGTTTAATGCAAAATTATCTATAGATTCACGCAGAAATTCCAATTCTCTCTAGATATTTTATTTCCTCTTCTGAAAGTTTTGCTTCTGGTTCACCGCTTTTCATTTGCTTGCTTCCATGTCAGTGTCACTTCTTCACTTCTTCCTTCCCAAGGCAGGCTTAGCTCAAATCTTGGAAACCGACTTTTACTTTCTCCCTGAAACAACAGCAAAATTCACAACGTTCCGTCATTAAAACCTTATTAAGTCACTTCTTCCTTTTCAATTTCTCCTACTCCAAATCTAAATCTTATGTTTCTCTCTAGAGATAAAACGAAAGAAATGAAGGACAAAGGAAGTGTAGAGAGGTGCTTTGTTGTTTTTGAATGGTGAAGGTGAACCAGACTTGACCATCAAGTGAACCTTGAAAGGAAGTGTCTCAAAGAAAACTGCAGAGTGCAGTTAAGATTGGCAAATGTTTTGTCTTTGTCGTACCTTTTATGTCACTAATTGGCTTTTATTGCTTTTCAGAAGATTTGTTACAACATCCACTGCCAACCATAACGTTTTAACCAGTTATTAACAAACTAACATCAGTGACTCTAAATTGCTGTCAGTGGATGGACAATTAGACGAGGAATTTTTTCGTTGAGAATTGAGGAAAGAAAATCCACTTGTATTTAATTGTAATTAACAAATAACAACACTATAAAGAGAGTCCTCTTAAGAGGACAAAATTCCCAAAACATTGTTGCACGAAAAAGGGAAAGGATAGCTGATTCCAACAAGGTGTTCATGCTCATTCCATCATAGTGCATGCACTTTCTTTTGCGATTCGCGAAATGAGTCATGTAAAGCAGCAAGTGAAGGATGACAGCGATGACAATGCATAACCAGCAACGTTGCTCAAAGCAAGATCACCTGAACCAGCTGCTGGGAAAATTCACTCCGCCTCCTTTCATCTCAAAGTTTCAATCACTCAAGCTTGAGCTCGCACATTCATTCAGATTTCAGTCAGGAGATTGCTTTCACCCTTTAAATTAAATGCACGTTGTTGCGGTTGCGTTGTTTCTTATCACAGAGATACTTGTTTAATTAACGGTTTTCAGTTTCTAGTTAAAAATGGCAGACAATCATGTGGAAGAGGACGATTGTGACTTCATAAATGTTCCGGCGGAGACACCTTTGAGTCCTGAGGAAGCCATAATTCGCAGACATCGAAGAGAAAAGAAAGAACTTCAAGGTAAAATACGTTTCTGGAAGTAGAATAAATTCTTTGTTTTTGTCAGCGAAATAAGAAAATGTAAAATGAAGATGTCAATTTTTATGTTTAGGTAAAATTCAAGCAATGAAAAAGAACGTTTCGAAAAACGACAAGAAGAAGAAGAAAGATTTGGCAGAGGAAATAGCGAAACTGGAGGCAGATCTAGACGAGAGGCACAAGGTTGAATTAGACACGTTCAGGCCGAAACGAATAGAGATGCCCACAGAAACCGCGCTTCCGGCGACGGTTGAAGAAAATGAAAATGAAGACGCCAAGTCTGAAGCACCTGGAACTCCCAAACTATCAAAGGCAAGACGACGCCGAGAAAAGAAAGAGGCGGAAGAGAGGCAACGGAGGAAGAGAATTGAATCTGAGACGGAAGAACTTACTGAGAACAGTGCTCGGACGCAGGAGGAAAGGCTACTGGAGGAAGTTTTGCAGGATTTAAAACTGGAAGTAGTTGACATACCTTCGGATGGTCATTGGTTAGTTATATTCTTACACTTAGTTGTAAAGCGTCAGATTGACGAAAACGATTGTAATTTTTAAAATCTATCTTTTATTGTTATCGCTTGAAGTCTGTACAAGGCTATATCAGATCAATTGGAACGTGTAGGTGAAAGTCGGGACGTGGACAAGTTAAGAATCCAGACAGCAGATTATCTTCGAAAGCACCAAGATGAGTTCATTCATTTTCTTGACGAAGACTATTCGACGGAAGCAGGCTTTGAAAAATACTGTTCAGAACTTGAATCAACTGCAGCATGGGGTGGACAAATCGAGGTGCGCCAATACATATTTCATGTTTCACATAATTTATAATTTACCTTAACCTAATACCTGTTTCCAAATGTAATTGCCTTTTGCCTTTGTTTTATTGATTCAATTAGATCCGCGTCCTGTCACAGGTTTTGGAAAGACCTATTAAAGTACTCCAAGCAGACGGACCTCCACTCCTTTTTGGAGAAGAGTTCAAACAGACTGGACTCATGTTAACTTTTCATAGACATAAGTATCAACTGGGGGCCCATTATAATTCTGCAATTGTGAAAGCTGAAAATGAATGAAGCATATGCATACCATTTGATTCGTAATTTATTGCTTAGCTTAATAATACGCTGGACTTTTCAATGTTTTGATTTATAATTTGTACTTTTATGTTTGTTAAATTATTGGTTTTGATCTTCTAATTATATATTTAATGTTGGAAAGAAGGAAATGGTTTGATTAGATTAGAATCTAATCTTTAGATTCCTGTCTTATTTGTTTTACAAAACCATTTTTGTATTTGTGGTGTGGTAGTGGTAATAGTAAAGTAAAATATTTATGCCTTTTTCCCCTCAACTGTCAACTACTAGTCTCTAAATGTTTTAGGAGCCGGCGCCGAGCACATGAAGAAGGCAAATTCCGTTAAATTACTTATTAATTTTAAATATGATCGGCGATGTGAATATTTATGAGACACGGCGTCGAGAAATTCTATTTCAAGTAGTATGCAAATTGGGTGCAAGTTTCACTACGATGTGAATTGAAAAAATTGGGGTTGCGCGCGGTTTAGGTAGAATTGCGATACCTTTGAAACTTAAAAGTAGGATCCAACATGTATTTTAAATATGTAACTTAAAATGCTTTTTATATTTGTGCAACAAACAAGTAAAAATTCAATTTAATAAATATGCGGCTTGCCCTAAAGTGATTGAAATGTTCAAAACCTACATTTCACTATTCTCATCAAGTGACACTAAATAATTATGTGCACGGTTAGTCAATCGCATTAAATAATCACCACTGTCTTTTAATGTCTAAAAAGATATTTATTCAGCAACGTAAGGAAATACAAATTGCTCCATTCATCCAAACGATTTTGTTGTAGACGATGAAGATATACACGTTACAATTATTCTTGTTGTTGTGATGGGGGAGCTCCTCGGCCACGTCCAAATCCTCCACGCTATAAATTGCAATTAAAAAATGCATCGTTAAATAATCTGACGTTGAAGTCGCCTTTAAATAAAAGTCGAATGAGTCTACTACTAGATGAAAACCAGACTTACAAATTCGACTTGGGCACCTCCTGCTCCAGCCTCGGTCTTCTTATCTCCTTCACCTCCAGTACGTCTGTATGCGCTCCTATCTTCGGAAACTTTGCCTTCTCCTCTGGGTCCAGCTGAAGGTCGTGGACGAGCTGTTTCCGTTCTGGCTTGCCTGTGGAGAGTAGCTGGGACAATCTGAAAATAACAAAATAGAGCAATTTAATTATACACCAAGACCCTGTCAATTCAATTAAAACTCGTAGCATTTAATCATTCGGTTAAGTTGAGTATAAGCTGATTTGAGTGTTACCTCCGCTGGAAGGTGAAGATAGTCCCTCAAGTATTCGATACCCTCGTTCTTAAGGTACCAATAATAATGCCTCCACGCAAACTGCTCTGACACATATCCACGAGATTTTAACGACTAAAAGAAAGACAAAAAAAGGTAATGATTAACACTTTCAAACTCACACTGTAATAGTTATGAGTTAATGTATTAATGATCCATCATCCAGGAAGGATGTTTTCGTATTAATTACACCATTTACCATTATATTTTGGAAGTCGAACTAAACAACCTTTACTTTGCACTGCAACTTTAAACGGTACTTTAATGTAGGTAACCTAAAAATGACCTAAATTAAAAAACATTCTTACCTGAAGTGCCTTAATTACGTGGAGGTTGGGGATGCCCTCCAGTTCTGGGTGGTTCGGAGCGTGGAAGTCCTTCTTCGCTACCATAACCCCCTCATTGAAGAGTTGTTCGTAGATTTTCCTACGGTTTGATTTGGGCATCAACATTTTGAAACGTTTTCAGTTTTAATTAACCTTTCCGTTAAAAAATCAACTAACTGCACTAGAAAAGCTTTTCACCACTTTCCAAGATGACACAAGAAGAAGCAGCAAAAGACAGGTTGAGTTGAGTTGAACGAGTAAACGAGGGGCTGTGAATGAAATGAAATGCACAGGCAGCATTGTGGACTAAATTGAAAAGCGAGCCTTCTCCACTCTTCAGCTTTCTGCCGGTTTCCGTACAGCGTCGCTCGGTGTCGTTCAAGTCATTCAGTAGCCTTTGTTATTCCTTACTGCCCAACAAAATGGCAAACAAAATTCTCACCTTACCCCCAAAAAGTATAAAATGTAGCCACCGATCCTGTCAGATGCTTTTTTGGCCATAAAGAACTCACAGCCAAAGCCAAAGTCAAAGCCAAAGCATCAGTCAGTCAGAGCTTTGCTTGGGTGAATGAAAGTTCACTCGAACTTCCATAAACAAACAATTTTAATCCGACAGATAGACGGAAGGAAATTGAATAATTAAATTTAAAGCTTCCGAAAGTTTAATTTGTAATACGTGGTAGTGATGAAAAAATTGCGAGAGTCTAGAATTTGCAAGTGAGAAGTTATCTTGTGATTAGTAAACGTAACGTTTAAAACGTTTCACAATTTAAAGATGGAAGAAATATCAGCAAGCAATTGGCTAAGTCAAGCAATTAGCCCGGAAGTCTATCGGTGTATCGAGATTGGGGACACGTCAAAATTATCGGAGTTTAAAGAGGACGAGCTGTTGCCGTTTCTTCCTGTTCTGGCCAGATCATGCCTCCTCCAGCCCGATGGTCTCGATGGGATTGGAACCGGAACGAGCACTTCCGAAACATTGATGGCGATTTCTGAAATCGAAAGGATGAATAATATTGTTAACATCTTGTCCGTCGACTTTTTGGCCTTGGAGGTTGATATAAAGAAAGAGCTACAATTAAGGTGAGTGATTAAAAGCAGCAAAAACAACGAGTGTATGTTCCAAACAAATACATTTTAAACATGATCTTTATGGAATGGGGAATATTTTTTCTTTCAGACAAAAGCTGGGTTCGAGGGAACAGGATAGTGTGCTCCTTCAAAATTCTCAAATAGGAGTTGCAATCGACTTTGAGAAAAATGAATCCCCGAGAAAGCTTAGATTAATTCTGTCTGAGTTACTGTTTATTTACTCCCAGGTAAAGACTTCACTATAAATGAGTAAAATTAATTTAGCGATTAAATAAACCTGAATATCATTTTCATTATATAAATAACCAAATTTTCCATAACTCAAATTTTAGATTCACGAACCGAGACCAGAATATTATATGAAGTGTTCAGAATTATTTGACAACTGGATATTCCTTGATGACATCTGTGACCATTTATGCATCGCTTTGGTTGAATTACCTAGTGTTCTTACACAAGTGGAAGTGTGCGAAGCTCTCCTTCACGTGAAGTATGGGCCATGGATTATCTGCCGTTTAGTAGCGAATTTGCCTGATTCTTTTACTGAAAGTAAGAAAAGAAGTCAGCACAAAAGTGCATATAAAGTTTAAATGTCCCAATTTTTATTGTTTTCAAAAATTATATTTAACAGTCTGCTACAACCTAATTTCAAATGGAGATAAATGTGAGGAAGAGTCGGAGGGAGGTGTGATTCGTTTGGAAGCTTTAAAATTGTTGTGCCGCCTGAATCCCAGAATGAGCCTTCTGATAAGATCACGATGTGTAAGTGTACTAATTACTAAACCCAATGCTATTTAATCCACGAAAATGTAAATGTACTATGTTGGTAAATATGAAATTAATGATTGTTAGGTCGAGATGTGTAGGATGCCTGCATTAACAATATTTTTAAGTTTGGAAGACGACGATGTTGCAAAAAATCTTATACCGTTCTGCACGGGAATTTTGCTT
Organism: Cyphoderus albinus; assembly: GCA_021029165.1. NCBI lineage: Eukaryota > Metazoa > Arthropoda > Collembola > Entomobryomorpha > Paronellidae > Cyphoderus > Cyphoderus albinus. Next base: position 35,522 of record VYYJ01000813.1, read on the forward strand.
GGCAATGATCAGCAAGTAAGAAATTGGTTTTCCGCATACATCCGAAACGGACAAAAGGTAAGCCAAATTCCTGTTAAAATTTATTTAGATAATATTTTTACTTCTACTTGTACAAACGGTGTATGTAAATTAATATTTGGCTTCGGTTATTTGTAGCGCAAGTGCGACTCTGCAAATTCATTAACCCGTATGAGGGAGGCGCTGTTTTCTTATTTGAGAAAGTTAATTGACAGTTCCTCTAAGTCAATAAACAGTAGCAACGTTGTTCGAGCATCCACATTATTGCGTTTAGTTTGTGCTTTGAAAGGCATAGCGAGTTTCAAGTAAGCGTCTCTTAGAGGATACATCACATTTTTCTGGTACAACGTTGACTGTGAATTTTGAATTTCTGATTCCATTAAAATTGACTTTAGGTTTACTGACAAGGAAGTCAATGATTTGGTCAATTTGATTACTTCGAGAGCCCCTAGCACCCCTCCTGGATACCGATTTGTTATTTTAAGTTTATGTACACTCTTTTCATGTCCTTCTTTGCTGACAACCACAGAACATGAAAAGATAATTATTGACTGGATCAAGACACTTATAAAAGATGAAGCATCGAGAGGGTAAGCAGAAGTTGAACTTCATTCATTCATTCTTTGAATTTTTATTACGGCTACCGAAACTGATTAATATACTATTGGTTTTTTCAGAGATGGGACAAATGGTGTTAATTCGTCTTTCGGTGAAATTTTACTGTTGATGGCCATTCATTTCCACAGTAATCAATTGAATGCAATTTCAGAATTAGTTTGCACCACACTCGGCATGAAAATCGTTATTCGAGTTAATTCAATGAGTCGCATCAAACAAATCTTCACTCAAGACATCTTTACGGAACAGGTAAATCACCTAAATAGTAATTATTTTATCTCTCTAAAAAATTCAAGTACAAGAATCAATTTTTTTGTAGGTTGTCACTGCTCATGCCGTTCGAGTGCCGGTCACGCCTAACCTTAATGCTGACCAGTTAGGATTTTTACCAGTTCATTGCATATATCAATTAATAAAATCTCGAGCTTTTACGAAGCACAAAGTTCCCATTAAAGACTGGATCTACAGACAGATAATGGATACAACTTTACCATTGCACCCGGTACTTCCAGCTTTACTGGAAGTTTATACTCAATCAATCCTTGTGCCTGGAACGAGCACTGTTGGAAGCACGAAAGTATTACTGGAATTGACTAACGAACCCTTAACTGACGAAGAAGTTTTGGGAGTTTTCAAAATGTTTCAGAATCGCAATCTTGCCCCTCAACTTCTCATATTGTATTACCTGCTTTTGTACGAGGACAACCGTTTGGCCAATTGCAGGAATTTAACTCAACTGGGAAAGAAAGTTAAAACTTATTCCGGAAAGTTATTTTCTCAAATTCCAATTAAATTCTTACTCCAAGAAGCTCAAAAACATCAAAACAATTGTGGAGGTAACAGTCAAATATGATTTATTTTAAAATCCACGTGTCAAGTTCTGTAATGACTTTGGTTATATTTATCTAGGTATATTCCCTAGTCTTTTGAAGCTATTGACATCTCATTTTCCCCAGCTTTGCATTGTCCATGAGTGGTTGGAAGACAGCACTACCCTTTCTGGTGACAGTTTGTTGACAAAGGACGTTAAGTATAATGAGGTTGATATCCCTAAGGATAGTTTTGAGAAAGGTAAATAAAATAGAGTGAGAAGTGAATTTTTACTGTTTTTGCACTAAATCATTGCTCAAAATGTGCTTCATTTTTTGTTATTTTTAAATATTCTTTTTTACAGCTTTTGCCATTATTAGTGACCAACCAGTTGACGCTATTCGGCTCTTGGAGATAAGCAAAACTCTTTCGCCGCACCATCTCTGGTCATACTCAAAACCAATTGTTTCACAAATTCGAAAAATTTTGCCCCCTTCAGTTCCTCTGAAAGTTCAAGGTAAAATCTTGTCGCTGTCATCAAATGAAAGGCGGTTTCAAATAGACACGTATTTATTTATTTTACTTCAGATTTGTACAAGGATGTTTGGTACCAGCTCAATAATGTGTATCCTCGTCATTTGTGGGAAATGACAAGCAACGCACTTTTACCAGACGGGTCATTGAATCACACGGCGGATGAATTAACATTGGACCCACTGCAGATTTTGCGATGTGATCCACAGGTCTTCAGGTGTCCTCCAGTATTAAACATTCTTTTACACGTCCTAGCAGCCTCATTAGCAGCTTCGAAATATTTTCTTAATAAACATCTTACGGTGAGGAGCATTACTTTCAAATTAATTGAAATTAAACTACTAAACCATGTAGTTTCAATGCTTAATAATGGAGTCTTGGAGTTAAACTTGATACAAATTGAACTTGATGCAGGAGAATTTGTCACTTGCTCCTCCTGGTGCTTTAATACAAGTGGATGTAGAAAAGGAAGAAATGAAAAACGCTCTGGTCGCACTTCAAGATAGCGCTGCAGTTCAACTTTTACTTGAAGCGTGTCTTCCCTCCCCAGAAGAAAAGGTTGGCAGATATTAATTTGTTTGAACTATGTTAAACCTTGAAGAGAGTGATAATGAATTATAATATTCAATGAAATTTTGTAGGAGGGACTTGCCAGTGAATTGATCATCAAGGAAATTCAGAGCCTAATTTGTTCTTTCCTTCATCAGATGTTTATATCAGATCCAATGCTCGCGAAGCTAGTTCATTTTCAGGTATATCATTTCATGATGCATGAATTTTAATGTTACGATAAAGGTTCATCTGTTGTAATTTGTTCAAAACTAAAATTTTATTTATTAACTGCTTATCCCCCAGGGGTATCCGTTAGAGTTATTGCCGATTACGGTCAGGGGTATTCCATCGATGCATATTTGCCTTGATTATACGCCTGAGTTATTGAGTCAGCCTCAAATTGAAAAGCAGATCTTTGCCATTCAATTAATATCTCACCTATCAGTGCAGTACGCGCTTCCCAAATCAATGAATAGTGCTCGAATGGCTGTGAATTATTTGAATCAGATGGTGTCAGGTATGCTCACTGCAATCTTTCTGATAGCTCATAAGTACCGTTTGAAGCATAAACAGGGATGTACAAAAACCCTTATTTTGTTATTTCCGTTATGATTTACAGGTCTGGTTTCAGAAGAGAGGGCAGAAGTTTTCATTCCAGCATTATCTGCCCTTGAACGACTTTGCATTGCGTTCCCACCGCTTGTCGATGATGTGTCAGCTCTTTTGCTTCATTTGGGAAGGGTTTGTTCTGCACAAAACGCAGTAGAAAGAAATAGGATGTGTCGAGTTGTAAGAAATAATTACTTACTGAGGAGAGTGAATGAAACCCAAGCTGCAATCATGAAACATGTCATGATGGACAGACGAATTTTTTAAGTTTCTTAGTGGCTTTTTATATTGTAATTAAAATGATCATATTTATAATAATTTTAATGTCGTTGTTTAATGTAAAATTGATTTTAAGATTCGAATGGATAAATATAAGACAACAATGTATGAAGAATTGAAAGTTTCATAAAGCGCATTATTTTTTAATAAAATATTCAGCGAATATACAATTTCAGTAACTTATCGTATAATATTGTATGTTAAATGTTTCAAGTTTTATTCCACTTTGACAGTACTATCTACTTTGTTCTCAAGTTTGGCTCCGGCGTAATTTACTCTGGAATCAAAAATGAACGCAATCAATGATTGATATCATGCTATGAGTTACTAATAGTAGTAGTAGTAGCACGGGTGTAAAGAGGAATTGAAAGAATGTTTGTTTAGTCTTACGAAACAAAGCTGAGATCAGCCTTGATAATTTGAAGATTCACGGAGCTCACATCCAAAGTCTTGGGTTGGAAAAGTCCACCTCGTTCATAACGGAGAACCAAATCAAGGTTATCATCAGCTTTTTGGAGGATGAAGTTAGGAACTTCGACCCAAGCACTTACAAGCTGACCAGGTTGAAGTTTTATACTATTAAGGACGAAATGTTAAAATCAATATTAATTAGACAAACTGCATGCCAGTTGTGTAAACGATGCGATAAAAAAAGATTATGCAATATTTCATTACGAACCTGTCTGCAACTGCGAGTCTACTTGATAGAGAACCATCTTTCCCCTTAAAGCTCACGGTTAACGATCCGGAGGCTGTTTCTTGGTTGAGTCCCACAGTAGCTGTTACCTTTACGACTTGCACTACAAGCAGATCAATCAGTGTGACATGTCAATTAACCTGATGTTTATCAAAACAACGAAGATTTTATCTCAAAATTCAAGTACTCACTGCAAAAAGTTTGGTTATTTTTTCCTTCTGACGTATGAAGATAATATTTGGTAGAGCTGGGCGAGTGTTTTTTCGAGTTGTATCCGAGAGGAATGCATTTTCCATCTCCATTACAAACTTTGTAACAATTACCCCTACGAAGTATTGATATGTAATTATTTACATTTGAGTCAATAATTTATCAAAAAGCACTTGAAATTATGCAAATATCTAAATAATCGAACTTTTGAAATGCGTTATAGTTGTCACAGGCAAATGAGACAAATGGACATGTTTCAGCTTCAGTGATTGATTCTGCGTAATAATGAGCTGCACGGACGTGACTGCAAGCCCAGGTTGAAATGGCTCCAGGTAAATTAAGCGTAATTAACTGAATGATTGATGTGACAAGATTTCCTAAGGTATCCTTACATCCAGGTTGTTTTGCTCCTCCGTTCTACAAAGTCGTCAAAATGATTATTTATCGGTACATGATCGGTGATTGAACATTGAAATCCTACATAAAGAGTAAATATCCTAGCATATGCTTTACTGGAAAAATGTCGACATGACCAATTGCGTCTGGGATTCCCAAGCCCAAATTACTCAAATGGCGATCATTGGAGTGAATGACCTCGACAAATTTAGCGTCGGTGGTGTCCAGTCGGACGAGTGCGGGGGTTCCTCCAAAATAAGGATCGGTTGGGTCAATTGCTATTGGATAAATATTAAAATAAAGTATTAGTCACTTGCCAATACAAGTTTCATTTAACTTTTCAAATTGTCGGTCATAAGTTCTGACTCATAATTTACCTGTAATTCTTGGAATACGTCCCATAAGCCTGTTTCCGGCATAACCAGCCACATGTCCTCCCAATGAGTGAGAAATAACGTGAACATCTTGCATTTTCAAGCCACCCTTTTGTTCTAGGTAAGTAATCATGCGGGCGATTTGAGCTCCGACAAGTCGAGCGTTGGCTGTTGCCTTAAGATAGGGTGATTTTGCCCCAGGTGCCCAATCAACAGAGATGATATTAACATCTTCCTGTAAAATTGTCAACGAATTTTTTGTGCACTATGTATGTAACTCTTGTCATTTTTCACATAAATTACTGATAAGCTACGAACATACGTTTTTGAGGAGCAAGTTCTTCGTGTTCCAAATCCAAATTGCTTTATGATCATCAGTGAAGCCATGAATCAAAAAGTAGGTCTTTCGGCCTGGCTGGAAGTCTGACCATTTCAAAACTGCGTCTTTGTCGGGTAAAAGTTCGAACCCGATTTCCTCAGTTTCATGATTCCCGCGTGTGTACAGAACGAATCTCGTGCCCACCTCGTAGGGGGGATCTACATGAAAAATTATGAAAAGTTCATGAAAGATGTTACTTTTACATTTTGCACACCAATCTGACTTCAAAAAGTTTTAAGGGGAAAATTGTAAGAGGTGCCACTATTCGGAGGCTCCCGCTGTAATTGCAACGCTTTGTTATCAAAATCGAAGAGCAGAAAATGCATTGCAATTATAGAGAGAGTGAAACGATTGATAGCAATTAAAGATGATGATCCGGGCTTATTTTCTCTTTCTGACGACGACCCTGTTATTTTTGGTTTTCTACTTCGAAATTTTACTCTTCGTATATTTTCTGAAATTAATGGCGACAGCTTTTCATTGTTTTTTACCCCAAGATGGCAATAAAATTTGGGGCTGAAGTTATAACTTATAACTTTGTTTTTCAAGTTTCGAAAGGGGGCTACTTGAGACTGTTTAAATCGTTTCCCACAGCTAATCTGTTGATGGAAAAATCTTATGACCCCTTGGCTGATATCACAACTCAAGACGGTTGGTATAAGCTAGTGTTCGTTCAGTTATATTCTCCCATATTGTTATGTCAATCAACGATTGGTTTAAAAAAGTGTGAAAATAATTTAGCATGTGTTGGGATGCCATAATCATTTGAGTTTAATATGCCAATTTGGCGATTTTTTCCTAAAGTAACCAGAAAGAGGGGTTACTTAACCTGGAACAGCAGAGAGTGGACGATGTAAAAGTGAAGTCCAAGGAGAGGCCGTTTCGAAACAGCCATAATGCTCGTAACAAACCTTGAAGAACAAAAAAAGTTTCATATTACATGAAGAAAGTTTCTTCGTGGAAATATTTACAGAATGAACTATTCAGCTTTTTACCTCTTTGTCAAACAATCCGTATTCTGTGTCTTTCACTTCAACTATCCTTGCCGAAGCTGGAAAAGAAAGATATTAATCGCTTTATACTCGTACATCTATGGTTGAAAACAAAATGAATTATCATAAGTACTCATGATTTTCCTTACCAAGGCCAATTAAAGCGACAACAACGACCACTGCAGCCTTCATATTGAACTTGATCTGAATATGCTTAATATTGCAAAAAAAAACAGTTCTACCTGTCAAGGCTACTTCCCATCGACTAAATGACTGATTTCTCTCGATGTAATTTATAGCCAGAGATGGGTCGAAGGTAAAGTTGATGGTACGCGGCCAGAACTATCACAACAAGATATCCTGCCAGATAAATAAATCTTATTAAATAATAATTGTAAATTGCAGGGAATCAAAAGTATTGACAAATGTGCTAATACTAATAAACTTTGGTGCTTATACTAATAATTAAATAAATTAATTGATTCGTTGTGCGTATCTCAAATAATCGGTCCAAGTATTTGCCGAAAAAATGATTCATACATCAACTATATAGTGTTGCATGTTACATGTGCGCGATAAAATCATTTTATCTCAATTCAAAAGCCAATTACAACGCGACAGATATCATACCAAAACTATTCACGAATCAAATTTTCCAGGTCCACAAAATCAAACATTCCAGGTAAGGAATCTGCATCATCATTAAATTAATTTAGTTTCTTATCACCCAGTTTAGGACTACACATCTACAATTTGCGTTTCAGATTTTGCTTCTAATCAATCACTCAATCTTGATTGTCAATCAATGATTGACAAGTTACAATCAAATATAAACATCATTAAACGTCATCGTTATTTTTACTCCTGAGTAAAAACTTCGTTTTCATTTCTTTTTTTTCTTTTAGGCACGGGCATAATTTAAAAATTAGCGTAAAAAAGCAAGTTGAATGAAGATTTCAATAAAGGGTAAACAAGAAAATGTAAATAGACAATGACAAGCAAAAAGGGTCAACGGTTGAGTGGAATTGAAATATATCCATATTTGCATACAAACGTGTTATCAAAATTGAACGTTACACGTGAATTGCATGCAGTAATTAAATACTTAAGAACGAAACTCAATTTGTTTCAATACAGGAAAAAAGTAAAAAGTTCCTCCAAACAAATCCGAATGTTAAAGAAAGCTTAAACTTAATTAAGATTAAACATCCTATTTAATTAAAATCATTGCTCATGCTCATTTTCTTCTTCCTATGTTTGTTAACCTACTCTAAAAGACTTGCGTAAGTACAAGCATATTATGATGATGGGTTGATGGGTATACGGTATTGGCTCTTTTGACTGTTGCTGTTGTTCGTTGATTTGCTTTCCTATGTTCCTGCTACTACACGCGGGATGAAACTTTCCTCGAGAATGGGCAAGTGTTTTGAGAGTCGTTTGTCACAACAATAACAATAACAAAAGCAAACCTGTT
>VYYJ01000814.1:0-43434 GCA_021029165.1 Cyphoderus albinus
CCGTTCCGTTCCGTTCTCGTTGTATTTCAAAATTCTCTGTCCCGTTCTCGTTCAAATAACGGGAACGGGAACGGAACGGGAACGGGAAAGCGGGACAACGGGAACTTTTGCCCACCTCTACTTTGTATGTATATTGGGATTTAGGATCGTTTTAGCCTCCGGTGGAATTGTATTGGTAACGGGAATGTTTATTTTTATGTTTTTTGTTTTGTTATTTTTTATCGTGAGTGTCCTTGCTTTTGTTAACAACGAAAAGTTAATTTTGCAAAAAAGAAGAAGTTAATTTCAGTTAATTTACACAGTACACATTAATTTCAACTTTTATTCTTTTTATTTACTATACATTCGTCGAATACGTGGCTTTGGCTATTTATCAAGTAAAAGCTGTCTCTGTGCTGATGTCATGGTTGTAGCATATATATTTTTATTTTTTAGTATGCAAATAAATATGAATTTTACCTTACTTTTAACTGTATAATACAATCACGTGAAATTAATTTTGATCTTTTCTTTTTGTTTTTCCTTTCCATAGCGAGCAAGCCATATTTTCTCAAGTTAAGGTGAAAGAGAACGACAACGGCAATAACCAGACCGCGGCGCAAGACTGGAGGAAGAATATGGTTTCTAGTATAGAAAATCTTAACTTTGCGGAGGAGAGTTCTGGAAAAGTCGGTGCGAAAGGTAACCAACCACATAAAGGGGATAAGAATGAAAACAACAACAACACGACGAATGACAGCAACCGACTGGAGGTGATGGAAGTAGATGAGGAGGATGGCGCTGATGCTCCCCCGAAAGCGGCAAAGAAACTAGGGAAAAGCCCTAAGTTGGTCAACGGGAATGGGGTTGCCTCGAGCGAAAGCGGGGATGAGAGTAAAAAGACTGACGAACCTATTGCAACAGTAAAGAAGAAGAAAATAAAGTTGGTAAACGGGGAAAGGGAAAAGGAAAAGTCGCCAGCGCCAGTTCTTCCACCAATGGAGGTGGATGAAAATGAAAGTGGAGGAACATCAGGAAGCAATAATACAAAAGGTCCTACTTCCACTTTAGTAAACGGCACGGTCTCAATGGAAACTGACACTGGTAAACCACCGGAAGGTACTGACAAAGAAAAGACATCTCAGCAATCTCAAGACGTAGCAGCTAGCGGAGCCAAATCCGATGATACAAACCAAAGTACAAAGAAGGATGTGAATTCCACTCCTGCTGCATCAGTACAAAGTAGTGGCGGTGCTAACTTGATCGCTGTTCGCAAGAAGAGCAAGCAAGTTCCAGAGGAGGTGCCTAAACCGGCGAAGAAAGTGAAGTTGGTGTCCACAACACCTGCACAAACCCCGGCGCCTGAATCGGATATGCCAAAGTTGCCTCCAGCTGTGACTCCGACAACTTCTCACGTGCCTGGTGGCAGTGCAACACTTGGTCTTCCACCCCAGAGGTCAGGATCGTCAACGTCTCCTTCTAGAGCTGAATCCAGCAAGAGTCATCACCGACTTCCACCTCTGAAATCAGAAACAGTATTCCAAGTGCAGGTGGACTGTCATGTAGATAGCAGCTATACCCTAAGCGTCACTAATCATCACAAACGCCCCGATGGTTTTTGTCATCAAGTCGTTTGTAGTCACACTGGCCCGTCATTCAACGGTTTGGAGTGGACTGTATGCACTGATGCTCCAATCTGTGGCATTAGCGGAGATTTGCACCGCGTTGTGATTATCTGTGAAAACGCCACCGTGCATGTTCTGGATACGAAGGGACGCTACGCGATTCTTCCAATGATGCTCTCCGCTTATCCGAGTAGGGTTGTGCAGAGTGGGGCTCACCTAGCGGTTGTGACAACTAAAGCGATCATTCACGTTTGGAATATCCACAGCAAAAGCGTTGTTCTCAAGTCAGAGTCATTACTGCCACTTTTGAATCAATTTGATTCAGATAAAGGTACTCGCTTTGGCTTTAAAATTCGGTTCCCCTTAAAAGGTCTGCAAATATTTTGCGAACAACCACTAATTTTTGGCAATGATTATTTTCAGGTCGATCTCTTGATATTGCCAGGATTCAATTCGCTGCCACTGGCAGTCCAATTATTGTTCTCAATACCGGCAAAACCTTTATTTACAACTCTCAGCTCACTACTTGGTACGAAGCTAAACCTGAACCTTACACCTTTTTTTTACCTCATACATCAGTAAAAAATAAAATATGCATTTCAATTATCTTTTATCTTTAAAGGTTACTCGTTTCGGATCCAAAAGGCTTAGTCTCTTCGCCAATCGCGCCGAGCTCATACGACCAAACTTCAGCCAGTCGGCTCATGTTGTTCAGCGGAGACGGTAGAATCCGCAGCAAACCGGAGCCTGCCATTATATCCCACTTTAAATTGAAACTAGCACAGCATATGGAATTGGGCAGTGCACAGGGTATAAAACAGTCTCTTCTTGCCTTCGCGAAAGCTATGGCGAATCATGGTCTCGAAAAGGAACTCCATCAGCTTTGCGAAGATCTTCTAGGCCCGACACATTCTTCCTCAAGAGCAAACGGTACTTATGCACCTAAACTTAACGTAAGTGAAACTCGTAATAAAATAAATTATATGTTAATGTAAGGTGGGGAATTGGTGGAAGACCTGATGATTGTCGTGTGACTCATTGGTGATTAAAATTTTGTATTGCAGGGGTTGGTCGATAAACGAGAAGCCCTTCGTGAAATATTGGAGTTGTTATTGCCGGACTTACGGTATCAGGATTTCTACGCCGAGTTTAAGGAATTGTTAAAAGAAACGGAAAAGTCGTTTGAGATTGGAGTCGAGCCGGCTTCAGCACATTCAACAGAAAACTCAACTGCCTCGACATGATCACATTAATTTATCAATATTAAATTCACCACAAACAGTATAATTTATTTATAGCGAAACTCTCGCGTCTTGAGTCCCTTGTTGTTGAAAGCATTATTTATGAATTACTTAATAATATGAAATATGTAACAGTTAATACTACTACTGCTACTTTACGTTCACCGTTGTTCTCTGAACTTTGTATGTATTTTTCTACAAGATCGACTCAATTGAAACTGTTTATGTGATATTAGGATAGTTAACTAAATAGGTTTTAGCAATTAGGGTCACAGTAAGGTAACGGGATATCCAGTGTTCCAAACCCCATGTAGCCCAAATTCCGCTGGGTTTGGGACAGTATATATCCCGTTGTTTTATTCTAATCGCAATTTGTTAAGATAATAAGTTACGAGAATTTTATTTAAATCAACTCTTTTCAAGTTTTCAGTCAAGGCCAAAACCAGTTGTATTTTAACTGACGCTTTAAATTGGCAAAGAAGTGCACGGCGTGCACTGCACGTTCCTATCGTCAAATTCGAAATGAAATTTAATTGTCATTACAGTCTATTTTATTTTGAACCGGTCATATTTTTTAACTTTGAACGGTGAATTTTAAATTAATCATGCAAATTAAACTTTTTAAATAATCTTTTTGCTTCAAATCCCGTAAAAATGAATTTAATGCGTACATTCTATTAAAATTTTATCGTTTTTGCCACAATAAGAGATTGAAAGTAAACCAGCAATAACTACCACCTGTTTTTCAATGGTAAAATTCATTTTTTGGAACTCCGTAAAACAACGTAATCACAACGAAGTATAAAATTGTACACAAATTAATTACTTTTTACTTTCGTTCACTTAATAAAAACCTATAGCTGGTACATGTTATACTACTGTCGTCGTCCCTATACTTGGTCGTTAAAGTGCATACAAAAGTTGTATTACAAAGCTAAGCTACTATTTTGGTGTAAAAGTAAGAAAAATATATACCAAATTATATATTGACCAAAAGTCCAAAATAAAGAAAATTGGTGGCATTATCCAAAGTTAATTACTGTTTCTATTTTTACTCCATCTCATAAATTGAAATTATATTTTATGCATCATTCATATTTGCTTTCATGTAAAAATATCTTTCCAGGAACTAGTCTAAACTACGACTAGACTTTTTTCATGTCGGTAGAAGCGACCGACCGTTTGACCTCCTGGTACGTAAAAAATCAAGAAGATTAAGCAAGAACAAGTTGCTAGAAATAGGTGCGCAAAAACTATAATTAATTACGTTCCCAAAATTACACATCTTTTATATTTTATAATGTGGTACTTTTGCTCTCCAAAAAAAAGAGCCCAAATAATTGTGGATTGTAGAAGCCATTCCAGTAATTTCTCATTCACGGAGTTTCTGAACCATATAGCAACATCCGGTTTTTCAATACATGAGAACATTTTCCGCTCCGCTCTTACAAAACACGTACATGCTGTGTGCACATCAGCAGCACCTTGTTAGCTAAAACATGTTCTAAAATATGAAAGTAGTACAAACAAGGTACCTCATGATCATGGAGCAACTTTGAAGTAAAGTATTACTCATTTTCCTAGGAAAGAGGACGACGGGAATTACATTCTAGTTGTCCGTTTCACCCTGCTTCCTCTTCTCTCCTACCAAAACCACTCATCATCACATCACATCCTTCCAAATTGAAGGAGTGAAGTGGAACATGAAAAAATCCTAGATTTTCAGTGGACACGAAAACACGATCAGATGAAGATGAACTGGGAAGTTGGGAACATCAAAGCAAGCCAAAGCTTATAAAATATGAGAACATCGAACATGAGAATTGAGAAGCCCCACAGAACTTCGAAATGAAATGAACAAGAGAGTTTATGTGCACAAAGATCATTTTTATCGCCTTTTCCTCTCTCTCTCTCTCTCTTCTGGAAAAAGCTTGTTGCTTCTCTTTTAATACTCTGCCTTGAACCCCTACCGTACGTTGGACTGACTGAACAAAACAAAACGTCCTCTGCAATCTGGTGTTTTGTATTCTTTGAAAAAATCTCATCTTTTCGTTTGCTAAAAAATTGTTTTAGTCATTATGTACAGAAAAGCTAAGCTACCTGACCTGAACCCATTAAATGTAGAATACGTACGTACATCTCTTCATGAAATTTCTAGTTTATGCTGGACCTGAAACACTGGTCAATTTCATATAAAATTGACCAAATAACATAGTTTAAAAATGTGATACAATTTAAATCCCATCTTGACTTGGCGCATGGTAGAAGATGGCAATGGCATGGTTCTGATTTCTCTTTAATTCCCTGATTTTTCTCTGACTCATCACTTCATCACATCAAGAAGAAAAATCGCAGCCAGTCAAATGTCAGTTGTCAGCTCTCTTTCAATCGAGGTTTGTTTTTGTGGCATGAATTTTAATGCAGCACGAAGAGAAGGAAAAGAGAAAAAATATACAAAATCTCGCTCACTTGCTCCAAAGTGATTGTGAGAGCGTCATCAACATTCATGATTCAACATCAACCCATTTATTTTATTGTTTTCTAAACAGCATTCTCCTAATCATCTGGGATTCTCTTTCTTCACTTCATTATTATTGCAGTCAATAGTCAAAAGTAATTAATTATGACTCTTGCAGCTCTATTATAATGGTTTTAGGGGTATTTTATTATAGCACTCTGAGAGTTTTTACAACGTTTTCTCAACGAAAAAGATTGAAGATTGTGGGCACAGAAATTCCCCGAACAAAGAGAGGAGTAAAAAAAGTCATTGGTGATAATCTAATTGAGATTAATAATGCATAATAATTTTATGATGTGCTGTTGTTAGTTGTGTGATGCATTCACGTTGTAATCCCATGATTTTCTGTTGTGTTCTTCTCTGGTTATCCTCGTCCTTTCCCTTTCGCTCTCTCGTCTCGCTCGTTCTCTCCTTTCGTCTCTTCTCGCTTGAAAAATATGGACAAGTTTTTAGGATGTGAAATGATGATGATGACGACGATGATGCTGCTGTGATGTTGAGAATAATGATGGTGGTGGTGGTGATGTGAGGAACCTCTAGGAGCTTGACATGAATATGTACTTGCATTTAAAAGTGTAGGCAAAGAACAGCAGCTGAAGAAGACATAAAAGATTTTGCCAAGGGGAGAGACACAATAGAACATTATGTATATTGCGGTTGTGGAGATGAAGACTCTTTTTATGTGCATTTTACACACACACCACCAATCTTGTGGACAACATAAACACAGCCTTTTATTAATCCACCATAACAATAATTTAATAGTAGAGTAGTAGTAATAATAATTTTTAGCACTAACTAGAGATATACTCGTCTTGTCTTGTCTGGCCTTCCAGTGAAAAGTTAAGTCAGTCATCATAATAATATCAGCGAGCTACTCAAACTCAACTCAAGCTATGCTATGATTTTGAAACGAATTTCATCATTTCGCCGAAAGTTTTCTTTTCCGACAATAAATGTGTGTTTGATTTCATTTTACTCACTGTCAATCATCTTTGTTGTCTTAATTTGTGTGACTTAATTTATTTATATTTCATCGAATCTGCCTGCATGTGCCTTATTACTTCGCCTGGAATGAAGACGAATTTTCTTTTTTTAAATGGACTGCTTCGTAACGAAGCCTTCGTTGATGAGAGTTTTATGCATGACGCTTTATCATAAATCGTTTGTTTGAGTTTAAGTTTTTGTTTTTTGTTTTTTAAGCCGAATTTAATCTCGTTCGTTTGTTTGTTTAGTGCACGTACAACATACGTATTAATTGAGAAACTGACGTCAAAGAGTGAACTGAAATGCATTTCATGTGACAGTTGTTAAATAAAAACGGTAGGTGAAAGATGTCCGCACAGAGGCAGGAAAGTTGCCCATGCGAACGCTTCTTGACATCGTGATAGTCCTCGTGAGCGCAGTTTTGTATTGCAATTGGAAATTATAAAAATGTTTGATAATACCAGAAGAATCTCATTTGATTGATTTACATGACATCAAACTGTGCAGGGTGAGTGAGGGTAGGATGGCACGGAAGAAGAAGAAGTTTTATTGATTTGTCTTCATCTCATATCTCATCTTTCATTGCGCGTCATGTTCTTCAGCGACTTTTGCGAAACTCAACCGGTCGTGCTTTTCCCACGACGTTTGACATTCTTCCCTGCTCCCAGTGAATCTCTAGGAAATTTCCTTCCGTTAGGCAAATGAGAATTGGGTTGAGTGAATGAGATCGACCGTAGCTTAGCAGCAGCGTTGTTTGTTTGTTGTATTATGTTCTAGATAGGTATTTGGTATTATTTTATCAAGCAGTTCAGTTTCCTCCGCTCCACTCCACATTGTCATGCAAAATAAGCCCCTTGCCTACCTACATTTGCCTATTAAGAAGGAAATTCCAATTTACGGAAGGGGAACCGAAGAGACTGTTCAAGTCAAGTCATGCCCAGGTTCCGAGAAGCCACGTATGCACATCCTTGACAATGCCTTTATTAAACACGGTTGTTGGTTCTTGTTTCATCATCTGAGGGAAATTAAATTAAAATCCTCTAGGATTTCATGCTCTCCATTTGTCGTGACATATGAAAATGGATGAAAGTAGTTGGGAAAGCTCGTGTTTCCGAGTCTGATTTTTGTAATCGCGAAAGAAAAGAGAAAGGACCTGGTTGGTGCACGGCCTTCAACTCGACACGGGTGGTGAAGAGTGGAGTGAAGTTAGTTGGGTGATTGAGTGAGTGAGTGGAAATCAAACAAGTGAATCTGTTGCTGACTGTGACTCGCTGCGGAAAGGAAGGGAAAGGGAGTACGGAGAAATGAGAGGAACGACCAACTTTTTACTCTTACCCCTGGTTTTTTCACACTCTCCATTGAAGACAGAAGAAATGGGAGCACTTTGTGCCCATTATAAGTAATGAATGGATGAAACTAACGTAATAAAGTTTTCACTTATTTTCTCGCTTCTGTCGCTTCAATGCAATCCCCGCTTCATATTCCTACCTACTCTCCTCTGCCTCTGTCCCATCCACCCATATTTCCTCCAAGAAAAAACCCATCGTTTTGTTATTATTGTGGATGTGGGGTGTTCCTTTTCCTCCAACTGGTGCTGTTGACTCTCTCCTTGGCAGCGGGTCAGATGCGCATACCCCGCAACACACTCCGAGCGCACACACGACACACGTCTTCTTCCTCTTCTCGCTGAATGAGTAGCGTAGACACTGAAAGTGATGGGATTTTAAAATAGGTAATGCATTATGTAATGCTCGTGTGTGGGCGGAAGCCAACGGCTGGATAATTCGGTGAAGTTCGGGTAATTTTGAGAAGGAAACCTAACTTTTCCTTGGAATAAAATAATATGCACGCGTAACGAACAACGTAGTATGTTGAATGCATGAATTGGAGTTTCGAGTTGGAGGGATGTATGGAGGAGGCATGCACAATCCAATATTCAATCTTCATCTTTTCTCATATTTTTTTTTCTTCCTTCACTTTGCTTTTGCTTTACTCCATTTCCCGTAATTGCGATGTTGCCTTGTTGTAGTAGACTTTTTCTTGGACCATATTTTTCCTCCTCGCCCACCCACCCACTATCAGAAACATGTATTCCATAATAAAAAGTGATGGACAATTACCAAGTGAAGAGGGAGCCCACACCGAGCAATAGATTCAGCGACTACGAGATACATTTTTAATTTTCATCTTTCTTTAGATAAAAAAATTCTAGGCATTTTTTGTACTATTTTTGTCCATGTTTTGTACATAAAAAATCTCATTTGGTCGTATTATCATTATCATATCGTGATTCAGAGCGGGGAAAAGGAAGTACCTTGGCAATTTTCTTTTTAGTCAATAGTAATCTGCAAATGATGTTCAATTCATTTCGGGCATGTTCATCATCTAAGAAACATAAGCCATAGCGAAGTCAAGTCTTTCAACTAAGTCAGTTACTATGAATGAATGAAAATGTCAAATGGGGGAAAACTAGCGAATTCTGCGAATGACCTCCATCTTTTTGATTGCGTTACTAACGTAATGTGGCAAGTCTAGTGACTTACTGCCTCTTCGAAAGAACGTAGTAATGGAACAAAACAAGTCATCATCTCATCGCGTAAAGTTTTCCTCTCTTCCACTTAAGTATTAAAGTAAAGTTAATAATGAACTCTCTCCGCTCCTGCTGCTCCTTGAAGCTGTCTGATAATACACAACTCCCACACACTTTCTTTGAACTGTCGTTCTGATGATTCATGATTCATCCGGTATTCCTGCCCCTGCCTCCACCTAACTAACTCGAACCTTGTAAGTAACTGCAGTAGGCAGGCTGCATGTTGCTTGGAACGATGTCGATGTCGATGCCTGATGGAGAATGGAATGTGTGTTGCGTTTTATGTTGCGTTCCGAGTAAATTGTAGCCTTGCCTTTTTGCGCTGTTTTTCCTCGTTTTCCTGGAATTTATGAAGGATGTGGAGGAGGAAGGTACAACGAAACACAATTAAATCTCTCAGTGAATGAAACGTGTGAGACCCATGTGCTCGATCGTGGGCATGGACAAAAGAGAGGATGATGAGCTTAAATAATTTGTTCAATCTTAATCAATTTATTTTAACGACGACGACTGGATTCTCGATACAGAAATGGAGGAGAGGAAGGAGTGAGAGAGGGAGAGAGAAGGCAACGAATTATCTTGTTATTATTTTCCCTGACTGGTGTGTGCGCGTGGGCGTTGTTATGTTGTGGTGATGTACATGGATTGCGGACAAAAGAAAGGCGCACTCGTCGTCTATCTATTGTGAGGGAAACATAATGGAAAACGAGATGCAGTGTAAACAACATAAAAAATGCCTGACGCTCCTAATGCAATCACGAATCCTTATTCCAGGATATAAAAGAGAGAATCCAGAGCAAAAATAAAGTGTGGAGTGTGAAATAATAGAAACAAGAATGGCTCGATTTGTGTGCAAATGAGTAAAAGTGGGTCGACTCTCGAGTGCTTTATTTATTTATTTTGGAAAGCTTTCCCTAAGCGAAATGTGTTTTATGGACAGGAGGATTGCATAAAAAAGGTTACCTTGTATTAACTTGACTTAACCCATCACATCACAACCAAACAATTTGAGCCATTCAGCTCTTTTTATTGTCTGTCTGTACACTTTTATTGTCTTATTTCTCAATGAACATGAAACTCGATGAAGCTGGAGGTGGTTCAGTAGTCACTTTCAGTCAAGTGGGGGAGGAGGAGGTATAAAAAATTAACGTACCATATTTCCTTTTTCTCTTGTCGCCCTCCTATTGCGTCTACCATGCTGGAGGAAAAAAAATTCCTCCAGAGTCACAAACACACATTCGCTCGCTATCTGCCTCTCTTTCTCCCTCGCTTCTCGACCGCTTTTCCCTGTATTATACAATCTTCGTATTCGTGAGGTACATGCAACATTTAGTCATGGCATACAGTTTACTACACTCCTGACGTCTTTTTTCCTCCTGACTGTGTCAGATTCTCTCTTTTCTCGAAACGAGCGAAACGAGCGAAAAAAATCTATAAAAAAGGAATATGTACATACATCTACCGACTAGCATAAGATTATATTTCGCTATGTGCGTTGTTTGCTGTGTGTATATTACATGTGGCTGTGTGTAATTTCGCATTTAGCGTCGAGTATAGTGGGGAAACATGTAAAAACCAACAATATCTTCTTCCTCCCTGCCGTTTGACGTCCTTCTGGGTGGAATCGTATCAGCAGCGAGAGAAGGAGGAGGATATCGTCGTGATCATGGTGATCCTTGTAACCTTCTTGTGCATAGTGGCGTTGGAGGAAAGGAAACAACCGTCTTTATGGCATTACGTGCACAATGCTGTTTCTAGTATTGTCGCTTGTCTCACTCTTTTCTCTTTTTTGCACTCCTCTCCTGTTCTCATCCACCAGCACTGCCACCAAAAATCATCACTCCCAGTCTGCCAGTTGTTCGTAGAAGTAGTCGCAATTTTTTTTAGAGAAGAAAGCTTAAAAATATTTTCACTTTCAATTGGGATCGGAAACTTTTTTTCGCATCGTAGAAAACATTTTGCTGTTGCCGTTGCTCATCGACTTTCTTAAAGCTTCTATCATCTAAAGGCAAATCAAATCTCAACCTGCATTTTGCTTGGCTTCTCGATTCTCCCATTGAAATCTTGTACGGAGCAAGAAAACTACGCAGCAGCAGCATAGAATAAAAAAAACGTAAACAAAAAACTCATTTTCTTTTTCTCACATTTTAATCCACAGTGGAAAAAAGCATGAAAGGGTCAACTGGAACGGGATTGAGAAAATCATTCACTTTCATGATGACCTTCAGCAGAAGGAAAAAACACAATTTCGTCCTTGCATTTGACCAGAAAATCTGTTGACTTACATCCATTGCCATTCACACAATGAATAACAGTGGAGAAAGTGAAACAGACGAAAAGGACATATTGCTGATCTATTGTTATGGATAATGTTACCATGGTAGCAGCTACGACAAAAATGTCGTTCCCCCAATTCATGCTCTGCTAATCGCTCGCCACTTTCCAGGTGGAGCGAGTAATCATCACTATTCAAAATATTCGATGGGAAACCAGCATTCAGCTGTTGCGTTTCCAGACATTTCTCTCCGCAAGTTTTCAGTGAGCCTGTGTCGTTAATAAAATTAAGCCTCTGTCCTTTTTTTGCAAGGAGCAACTGTTAATTTTGATAATCAACTCATTCTACAGAAGAGAGGAGTGTGTCAACGGCGTCAAAAGCATCGACTTTGAAATCATCATAATCAACAATTGAAACAATTTTCAACAGCAAGGAATCATCACGTGCAATTTTATAATTCCAACCAATCAGAAACAACGGTTTCTGTCCTTGGGATTTCCGAACGAAGGAACCTGTCTTCTCTTTGTCTTATTACTAATAGTCGCTGTCGATGTTCTCGATTTGGTTAGGTATTGGGAAAGAAAATGAGAGCCCGGGTTGAGATTCAGATTAGGCAGATCACTTTATATTCGTTGGCGACAACCCGCAGGCCATAGTCAGCTACAATGAGGATTAGAAGGAAAAAATGGGTCAGGTTGTGTACAGAATGAATGTTACCCAAGTTCTTTTTGTTTTGATCAAGCCAAAGATAATTGTATAAATTGAAAAAAAATGAACTTTGAGCAGAGTCTCCCAATTCATATTGGCGAAATTATTTTCACCCTCGAGCATAATCTAAATCTTGGATATACGAGGGAAAATAATTTCATGCCATTCATATTTATTAAGCCAATTCGTGCGTGCGTCGCCTAAAATGGCCTCGACAAATAATGTACTGTAACGATGTAAATATTAATAAATTTAGCAGAATGTGACAGTGACGAGTAAAAATCGTCCGTCGACGTTCAAAAGTGTAGTTTTAATGTACATTTGACTATTTTATATTATTACTCTTAATCAACTCCATTGAGGAAAGGAGGTGATAGTAAACTGACTTTATCGGCGATGATAATGATGATCGAGCGCTGTTGATGTTGATGTGCGCGAAAAGGAAAATTGCTTCGTCGTTTTCTTCTTCGCTCGCAAGAGAAATTCAAGTTCAAGAATAAGTACCAGAAATTCGATTGCTTCAAGCAACTTCAAGGAAATTTATATACGTACAAGGAAAAGACATTGGAGCGACAACGGAAACGAAAATGGCATCCCAAAAGCCTGTTGAATGGGTTTCTTCCCTCATCATGCGTTTTGAGGAACAGGCAAGTTACTTTTAAAAATAGACATAATTAACTTTGTTAGTCTAGGTTTAATAGTTTAGTTTTAGTTACACATTGAAACTTAATTGAAAGCGTTACACAACTACATCATTTGCAAGACCTGTTTTTTATTACCAATTTATTGCCGACTTCCTTCCTTCCCTCCCAACAAAATCCTTGGCATAGGTTGGGTGTAATAGAAAAGTGAAGCCGTAGTAAACTTATGTTTATTAAATCAAATGGAAAATGGTTGAAAGAAAGACTAAAAATGTGATTTTAGTGACGGGAAGCAGAGATAGCTATGCAAATTGTAGTGGCGCATAAAGAGCGATGGTATAATCGAGTGAACGTGAATGGTAATGTTATTTATTTCACGGCTCAGGAGAGATTGTGGATGGAAGGAGGAATGAAATGAATGCTACGAAAAAATATGAAGGGCGATCAAGCAGGAAACTCCATTTCCTCTTTCATTTCAATCGGCTCATTTCTGCACCATGCACATTTAGTTTGAATGAAAAAGTGAGATGAGACGATGAGAGGTACCTATAAAAATAGAAACAGAATTTCTGCCTCTTAATTGGGCTCAAGCTGGGTTTGAGTGTTCCACCATTCCAGGAAAATGTAGTCTTCTAAGGAGAACGAATTCTCTCCACGTTGGGCAATTATCATGGAGAAGCGAGAAATGAAACCGCTGGTCTGGCCATAAAAATTAAATTGTAATCTCATTTCTGTCGTTTACAATATTGGCTCATTAGAGGAAATGTCAATGCTCTTCAATGATATTTGTCGTTTTTCAATTTTAAATTTTAATAATGCATTTCCTTTCGAACTCACAAATCAATGGGACATGTTTATTTAGTCAAATGATTTTCAGGGCGAAATAATAAGCGTCGTCAATTTGAACTTTACAAGAGTTCATCTTCCTTAAGAATTCTCTCTTTACATTATAATGTAATGCATTACAAATAAACTCGTTGACTGGATTGCAGATGCATCTAGGATATGCTAAGTAGAACGGAGGGGACACGTGAAGTGTTGATAGTGTCCATGACAAGGCAAAATAACGAAGAGTTTAATATTTGGTTGAGATTTCGTCAGGCGACACAGGAAATATTCAATTAAATGAGAATGGGCTGCTTCTGCCTACACAAGAAAGTGAAACGATTGACAACGTTAACGGAGACGAATCTGATAAAACACAAATTGTCTACCTGAATAATAAATCAATTTATGAGACAGCCTCGCATAGTCACTTCACTCTCATATTCTCCAAGAAAATGACGATAAAAATTGAAAAATGTCCCTATCTTTTGCCTATTTAAGTTTTA
Organism: Cyphoderus albinus; assembly: GCA_021029165.1. Classification (NCBI taxonomy): domain Eukaryota; kingdom Metazoa; phylum Arthropoda; class Collembola; order Entomobryomorpha; family Paronellidae; genus Cyphoderus; species Cyphoderus albinus. Next base: position 13,896 of record VYYJ01000814.1, read on the forward strand.
TTTGAACGAGTTTCATCTTGTCTTGACTTTGCTCTGACTGATTCATCAAATCAAGAAGGTAGACGTTTTCAGGAGAATTGCGTCTATTTAAGATATCTTTATGGAAACAGACCCCTTCCTTTTCACTGGAATATTATGTTTAATTCATATTTATTCAAATAGCAAATTATTAGGCTCGATCAGTTTCAGCTCATTCAGTTCTTCTGCTCGAATATAGTTTTCCTTTTTTCTTTCAGTCTTGTCAGTTTGAAGTAGGTCAGCGGTGTGAAAGGTTGTTTCTCGGCGACATTTTTCCAGCGAAAAAAATTGAAAGTTAAACAAACACGCTCAATCAGAGTTGATAGAATAGTTTGTGCATAGTCATTGATAAAAAATTGAGCCTATAGATAGGTCATTGTCATAAAGTTATTAAGATGAATTACGAGAAATACGTAGACCTTCTGGTCATCAAACTCCTTTACTTCGACGTACAAGGAGAAACGAATTTCTTTTGGAGGGTGATTTCTCTCGACGATTGTTATCTTGGTCCTGAGGCTGAATCTGAATCCGATTCTCCCTCATCAGAAGATTCTGAGGGGACGTCCTCTCAAAGTAGTGACAATCAAAAAAGTCAAACGGTGATTGCGGAAGAGACCGTCGACTGTGGGCAGATGAAACCTGGCAGTTGTTTTAACTGGAGACTTGGTTTAGGCAGACAAACAGATCAAAATGAAAATGAAGCTATCGTTCAGGTTCAACAAGTTTTAATATTTTTGTTGTCATATTTTTTTATTTCCGAAAAAAGATCAGCAAGTCAAATCTTGTCTTGACTTCCTTCATGAATTATTTATGGATTATTATATTTCACACATGCATGGGTTTTGTTCGTAACATTTCTGATTCGATCTCTTAAAAAAGTAGAAAAATTGAGAGTTGGTTTTGTTTGTCTGAAATAGTTGCCGTGTCGCACTGGTCCTCAGACAACTCATGCAAGGTACAACGTGGAGCAAAACAAAGACTGTCTGATTTACATCTCACATTACCGATTTTCGTTGGTCATATCAGGCTTGACAAAGATTCTGCAGAAAGTGAATGAAACGGTGAGTACACTTTTAATTTCTTTCAATTAACTAATTAAAAGACACGAATCATTTTTCTCCAGCAAAGATTCGAAAATTGTACAAGAGAAATTGTATGATTTTTGATTCTCTTTTTCTTTCTGTTTGTTGTCTTTTCTACCTCTTTCCTTCCCCGATGATATTTCTGATGTCTGACTCCAGTTTGTTATCATTTTGTCGTCGCAGAGGCCCCACGGCCCTGACTTCGAAAAGCATTACTACGAATCTTTGCTCATAGTTATGGATACACTAGAAAAGTGTTTGAGTGGGCAACCCAAGGACACGACTCGCTACGATGAGGCAATGAACGTGAAACTTCTGCTGCGGGAAGTGACCCAGTTTATAGGTAACTTTCACAGAGCTGATCATTTTCTCCCTATATCAAAGACTTGCCGGTGACTGTACGAACTAAATGAAATTCAAAATAGTGATCATGGTGTCTCACATAGATTTGCCACCGGAAAGCGCTCAGGTGATACAGGTGCGTGCCCTGGCATCCCGCGTCCTCTACGCCCTCTCCGTGAATAACTTCAACGCGGTGTTCAACCGAGTTTCAGGCAGGCTCCAGGAGCTGAGCGCGACGAACGAGGAGAATCCCGACTACACCGATATCGATCTGATTCAGCATATCAGCTTGGACCTGGTCCGGCTCAACAAGCTTCTCAATGAAACCGTACAAAAGTTCAAATCGTTGAAGAAGGGGGCTCACCTCGTTCTCATGACTGCCCTGGAGAAAGCGATCTGGAACTGGATGGACAACTATCCGCATGAGTTTGCAGATCTGCAAAAGAAGCCCTGTGAGGAACTTGCCAAATGCTGTGAGTCACTCTTCGAGCTGCTTGACAGTTTCGCGGAGAACAACAAGCGAAGGGCGGCCGTGTGGCCGTTACAGATTATGCTCCTAGTATTGTCGCCAAAGATCCTGGAAGAGATTGTGAACGCTGATGCGGGAGCGCCGTGTTCCCCGCGTCACTGCAAGAAGAAACAGTTCATGGACAGTCTGAAGAAGGCGTTGTCTCCGCACAGTTCCTCCAAACAGCTCACGGAAGCTGCTGCCGTTACCTGTGTGAAATTGTGCAAGGTGTCTACTTACATCAATATCCTGGACAGAAATAATGTCGTTTTCCTACTCGTACAAAATGTATTCAATGATCTCAAGGTAAGTCAAATTTCCCAGAAACTCATCTTCTACGATAACTTTACATGACCTAATAATCAATTTTCATTGTTTTCCCTTGAACAGATTTTACTATTCAATCCTATCAAGCCGTTCTCCAGAGGCCAAAACTTCGCCTCACTCGATATTGAACTGATGATTGACTGCTTTGTCTCCTGTTTCCGTATCAATCCTCACAATAATGAGCCACTGAAGGTGTGTCTGAACCCGGGCTCTCCCTCCGTCTACCATTTCGTTCTCATTAGTTCACTCCATAAAATTATTACACAACCAAGACTGTCGTGGTGGCCACAAATTGACATGGTGTACACAAGATAAGTAACAATAACAGATACTATTGATAGACTAATCATATTTATTTATCAACATTTCACATGTGTAGTTTCCAATGGAATCAATTGACAAGGCTAGAAAGAATTTAAATTAAAACTTTATATAATGATTTTAAAAACTGGTGTGGAGGAACTGCACTACTGCAACCTTATCATTTGCATACATTGCTCACTAGACATATAAAATGAAAAATTTTGTGTTTATTTTTTATTTCACGAGTTCCGAGCTTAGAGCCATGTTCACAGAGACTCTCAATAAAGTTACCCAAGGATACATCACGCACACTCCGCTGAAAATGATCCAGGTAAGGGAAACCTCAATTAAAAATCAAAGTATTATCTAAAACCAGCCATTTCCTTCCTTTCTCGCTTATCACTTAATAAAATCGAGTTGATCGGTAGAAATGTACACCTGAAGAATAATTTAAATTAGAATATTGATGATGTTATTAAATTGCTCTGTTCAATTTTTTGCCTGCTCTGTATCAAAATTAATGTGAATCAAATTGGTGGATTGTAGTTGTGCCAGGTAAAACCTCCTCTTCTGCATATCTCTTTCATTCTCTCTTTCTCTCATTTCAAGCAGAATTCGTTGTCTTAACACTAATTTTGTGAAGTTTGGTACTCTTTCCAAACAGAGACTAACTCTACAGGAGAAGGTCACGAATTTGAAGTTTAAAGAAAAATCAGCGGAGGAGCCCGCGAGTTATAAGAATCTCTTGTTCTGGATGGTTCGACTCATTCATGCGGATCCAATGTTAATGCTGAATGTACGTAACGATTTATATACTATTCTTATGATAATTTTCCGGCATTAAGTTCATTAAATTAAATTTATAATCCTTATAAAAAACAGAACCAGGGTAAAGCGGGACATGAAATTCAAAGCTCCACTCTTGAACTAATCAACGGTCTGGTTTCTCTCGTTCACCAAACCTCAATGCCGGATGTGGCCCAGGAAGCCATGGAAGCTCTGCTGGTGCTGCATCGACCAGAGAAAATCGAAATGTGGAATCCGGAAGCACCGATCAACACCTTCTGGGATGTATCGTCACAGGTGCTGTTCTCCATCTCGCAGAAACTTATTCAGCATCTGATTGTCAACTACACAGACATTTTAAAATGGCTCCGCGAGATTCTCGTTTGTCGAAATGCATTCCTACTGAGGCACAAAGACTACGCGAATGTGGGCTCTCACATAGCCATCTGCCGACAAGCTCATATCAAGCTGGAAGTTGTGTTCTTCATGTACCTCTGGAGCATTGATATGGAGGCTGTGCCAATTGCCATGTCGTGTTTCGCCTTGCTCTGCGAGGAGGCTGACATCCGCTGTGGCCCTGACGAACTCACCGTCACGTGTCTGCTTCCAAATTACCATATTTATTTGGAACTAGCACAAGCATCTGCCAATCTGAACACAGGTACGTTATGCAACTCCAATCATTTTTCGCTTCCCCTTTTCCCCCTCCAAAGAAATCGGATAATTTTTTGTTTAACGTAATTGTGCTTATTTGGTTAACTTTCTCAAAATATATTTATTACTAACCGGGGAGGCTGGGCTCTTTTTATTTAACAATTGCACTTTTTCAAAATCGACATCCGTTCTTAAGTACTTGTCTCTTTTGTTCGTTTCATCCAAGCTCTATCTCTGTCTCTCTTTTTACAAATCAACCAAAAACGTTTTCTCTTCTCGTTTTTATGCTCACTCAACAAGAAATACAAAATACCTTTCCTCCTTTATATTTAGCAAATCAAGAGTCGAGAGTTTACTGTCGGGAGCATCACCAAGGTTTGTCTTTTGTTTTGCGTTGTCTGTGTGCTTTGTCTCTCTCTCTCTCTCTCTCTCTCTCTCTCTCTCTCTATCTCTGTCACTGTCACTTGTCACTGTCTCTCTCTACCTGTCTCTGTCTTTCTGTCCATATCTGTGCTTTCTCTCTCCACATCTCATCGTCATCTTCTTCTCTCTAAGTACCACCAGAGAGGGGGGCAGACGCACACAACACTGCTGCAATACAACTCTTGCAAGGACAATTCGCTTTGCAAATGACCAACGTCCTTTTTTCTTTGTGCTTCTCGACACAGGCCGGGTCTCTCTCCAGAAAAAGATCATGGCGCTACTCAGGAAAATTGAGCATTGCACCACGGGTGTGCTCCAGGCGTGGGAGGAAAGCTTCATGAACTGGGACTCTACCACCAAGGCGTTCATGCAGTACCCCAAGGGGAAAGTAAGTGGCGCTGAGGAGGCCACCCAAAGCATGAGTGAGTTCCACCACAGAGGCAAACGACGGGCTTCCCATCACTCTTCTGATCATGACTTGGAGGTAACTTTTGACCTAGTAGCCTGACATTCTAGCTTTCATCTGAAACAAGTTTGAAAAATAATTGCAATTGATTTGAAACAGGATCAGATAAACGAGTGGGCAAACATGACGGGCTTCCTGTGTGCGATGGGCGGGGTATGTTTGCAGCGCAAAAGTCCCGCACGACCACCCATTACTTCCTCATCCACGCTCTCTCTCGACTCGCGAAAATCAAGTGTCCTTACCTCCCAAGATATGCAATACTGCCCTGTAACCCAGTTTGTGAGTCAGTTGCTTCGTCTACTCGTCTGTGCCAATGAGAAATTCGGCGCGCAAATTCAGAAGCACGTGAAAGAGCTCGTGGGACACGAAATGGCACCGGCGCTTTATCCAATCCTCTTTGATCAGATTAAGGTTTGTCCAAATCAAGGTTATATATATTGCGATAAAGTTGTTTAGACAAATTTTACATTTTGTTTCTTCCTTTCTTTCCCAAAGGTCATCGTGGAAAAGTTCTTTGACCAACAGGGACAAGTCATTGTCACCGATATCAATACACAGTTCATAGAGCACATCATTTTTATTATGAAAAATGTGCTCGAAAATAAAATGGATCAACCATCAGAACATCTTGGTGCTACGAGCATAGAGACCATGATGCTGGCTATAGTCAGGTAAACTTGAGTGGTTAACAAAATTATTCTTTCCTTTTTTTCAAAATTTTCAATAAATTAATAAAATGCCTGTTTATTTCAATAGATACGTTCGTCACATTGACATGACCGTGCACGCGCTCCATATCCGTACCAAGCTTTGTCAACTAGTGGAGGCGATGATGAACCGTCGGGATGATTTGGCGTTCAGGCAGGAAATGAAATTCAGGAATAAACTGGTTGAGTATTTGACTGACTGGGTGATGGGCACGTCTCACCAGATTGTGCCGCCCACCCAAGGAGACGTTACACTCATCACTCGTGATTTAGATCAAGTATGTTATCATTTATACAGTTCATTTTGCAGTATTTAGTTAAATTTAACATTTTTACGACAAAAAATGTATGTACTTTTAGGCTTGTATGGAAGCTGTTGCAGCTCTGTTGCGTGGTTTACCGCTGCAACCGGAAGAGTCAGACAGAGGGGATCTGATGGAGGCGAAGTCGCAGTTATTCCTGAAGTAAAATAAACCAATAACACATTGAATTAAGAATCCATAACAAAATTAAATTCTTTTCTTTCTCCCTTTCAGAATATTTTGCCGCTTTTTTCAGAATGCAAACACCCTGGTCAGTGCATAGATCTCAATTCGGCACTGACCTAAAGAAAAAATGTGCTTTAATTGTGCTTTCGCTCTCAATGCTTTCTTTGTCTGAGCTTTGCCAGTGTCTTTTTAGAAAAAGAAAACAGACTTTTGTTCTCTAGTTTTCTATTTCAATTTTCCTTCTGAGTTTCCTTTAATTGTTTTGTTTTTACTTGATTTCCCTTCCGTTAATTGCTTTTCCATGTTGCAAAAATTTCTTTTCCTGTGACAAACTGAAAATAATGTTATTTATTTAATGTTGTAAAAGATAGCGATCGTAATGTAAATATTATTATTCTGTGTGTGTACGTCATGTTATTTAGGTATTTTACTCTGTTCAAAAACCTGTTGAATGAGTGCACAGAAGGTCAGGAGTTGGAACAGAAGGGCCCAAAAGCCGCTCACGCCAATAAATTGCAAGCGCTGAGAAACGCGACAATCCAGGCTATGTCCAATTTACTCAGTGCAAACATTGACTCCGGTCTGATGCACTCTATCTCTTTAGGTTATCATCCAGACTTGCAGACACGGGCTGCTTTCATGGAGGTTCGTCATCTTCATTAATTCATTCAATCATACTTTTTCATTGTCAAATGAAACACCTCTCCACAGTTAAAGATCTTTATTTGAAAGTTGTGTGAATGATCTGTGGTAGAGCCTATATTACTATTAAAATATCATTATTATTTAATAATTTAATATGTTTAATTATATTAGATGTGATTATTATTCCGATTATTAATTCATTATTATAAATTATTTGTGTGGGCTTTTTATAATTTGTTTCTTTTTTTGTTTTTTTTTCTCTACTCCCATTTTGTTGCAACGTTGCTCTCTTCTCGTCTCTTCTTTGTTGATGAATGTGCGTGGATGATGTGATTTAAAAAATGTGTTGCAAAAATCCGAAAAAATACGTATTTTGTACGTATCTTCTTCTTCTTCTTCCCTTCTGTACTCGACGTGCTCTTTCTACGTGTGTGCACTCTCAGGTGTTAACGAAAATTTTGCAACAAGGGACAGAGTTCGATACTTTGGCTGAAACGGTTTTGGCAGACCGATTTGAGCAACTCGTTCAACTCGTTACAATGATCGGCGACAAAGGTAACCATGAATTTTTATTTGTCTTTTTCCTTTAGAATTTAAGCTAGCAAATATAATAATTCTAACATACTCTTTAAAAAAAGTGGTGCAATTTTTTTAGAAGTCTTTATAAATGCACTCCATAAAAATAACTTTCCCGAAGATTTCCAATTGTTAGAAAAAAATATATCTAAAAAAATAAAGAAAACTACACTTGTATACTACTACAGTACTATTTCTACAAGCTAATACTATGAGTATGTACAAACGAGCTTTTATTTATCCTTCTTCCTTATTAATTATTTGTTATAGTTTACCATGGAACTAATTCTGACATTCATGCAGGTGCACTTACAAACCGCTTCTGTAGTTCAATTATTATTAATTACTATTACTTATTATTATTTACTTTAACTGTCTCTCTTTCATCTTTCTACTCTTTTCTCTCTCTCTCTCTCTATCTCTGTTTCTCGTTCTCTCTTTTCATCTCTCTAAATCTCCCTTTCTCTCTACTTTCTATTTTCATCTCTCTCTCTTTTACAAAAACTAAATTGAGTTTGAACCTTTTCCGTAGTTGATTTTTATATGAATATTGAAATGTTACAGTGGGACAGCTCATTTGTAAAAATGTGACTAACTCTGAATTTTTCTCTTGTTTCTGTCCTTCCCTACCTCACCTAAATTTTTATTTGCTATCTTCTTGTCATTCAACCCCTGCGGCATTTTTTTTGTTTCTTACTTGATTTTGTTTTTGTTTTTTATCCCCTGTCGGAAACAAAACTTTTAATTTTCTAGGAGAGCTTCCAATCGCCATGGCACTGGCAAATGTTGTTCCTTTCCATCAAATGGACGAGCTGGCTAGAGTGCTGGTCACTCTTTTTGACGCAAAGCACCTCCTGTCACCTCTCCTCTGGAACATGTTTTACCGAGAGGTCGAGGCGTCCGATTGCATGCAGACGTTGTTCCGCGGCAACTCTCTCGCCAGCAAGATCATGGCGTTCTGCTTCAAAATCTATGGAGCGTCTTACCTGCAAAGTTTGCTTGAGCCAATGATTCGACCTTTGCTCACAGAGAATAACGTGTCCTTTGAAGTGGACTCTGCTCGCCTTGACCCCAGTGATGACATAGAGCAGCATAGACAAAATCTTGTAGCTCTCACACAGAAAGTGTTCGACGCGATCGTCTCCTCCGCGGACAGGTTTCCACCGCAGCTTCGCAGCATGTGTCACTGCCTTTATCAAGTGTTGAGCAAGCGGTTTCCCCAGTTTCCTCAGAACAACATGGGAGCCGTAGGAACTGTGATATTCCTCCGGTTCATCAACCCCGCCATTGTGAGTCCCTGCGAAAGTGGGATTGTGGACAGGCAACCCCCTTCGAAGATCAAGCGCGGGCTGATGCTTGTCTCGAAAATTCTCCAGAATATTGCGAACCACGTGGAATTCTCCAAAGAACAGCATATGCTGCCATTTAATGACTTCGTCCGGGCAAACTTCGAAGTTGGACGTAGGTTCTTTGTACAGATTGCGTCGGATTGTGAGACAGTTGAGCAGAGCGGATCTCACTGTTTGTCTTTCGTGAGCGACGCGAACGTGGTGGCGCTCCATAGGTTGCTGTGGACTCACCAGGAGAAAATTGGAGACTACCTGTCCTCCTCGAGGGACCACAAGGCAGTGGGCAGACGACCTTTCGACAAAATGGCAACCTTGTTGGCATACTTGGGACCACCGGAGCACAAACCTGTGGACTCCCATCTGCTATTTTCGTCATACACTCGGTGGAGTTCCATGGACATGACATCCACCAAGTTTGAGGAGATTATGTCGAAGCACAACATGCATGAAAAAGACGAGTTCAAGTCAATTAAGTCACTCAACATATTTTATCAAGCAGGCACCTCTCGAGCCGGAAATCCTATTTTCTACTATGTGGCGAGGCGCTACAAAATTGCGGATACAAACGGGGACCTTTTAATTTACCATGTGATACTAACCTTAAAGCCATTCTGCCACAAGCCGTTTGAGCTCGTGGTGGACTTCACGCACACCTGCTCGGACAACAGATTCCGGACTGAGTACCTCCAAAAGTGGTTCGTGGTTCTGCCAGAGGTGGCGTATGACAACCTGCACGCCGCCTACATCTACAACTGCAACTCCTGGGTTCGGGAATACACCAAGTACCACGACCGAATTCTAGCGCCTCTGAAAGGAAATAGAAAGATTGTGTTCTTAGACTCAACGAACCGTTTGTCTGACTACATTGATGTGGATCAGCAAAAGCTACCCGGTGCTACATTATCTTTGGACGAGGACCTCAAGGTCTTTAATAACGCCCTTAAGCTCTCTCACAAGGACACAAAAGTGACAATCAAGGTAGGCCCGAGTGCCATTCAGATCACATCGGCGGAGAAGACGAAAGTGCTGTCTCACTCGGTTCTCCTGAACGACGTGTACTACGCGAGTGAGATCGAGGAAGTGTGTTTAGTTGGTAAGTTTTTATTGTTGCACTTGATAATGTAAGAAGAATTAATAAGACAGACTATTAGAATAAAATCGACTTCATAAAATGTTTTTAAACAACTTACTAATATATTTGGAAGTGTTTTGCGGCTTTCACATATACTAATTTTTTGTTCTCGTTTTTCGATTTTCTAGACGACAATCAGTTCACGCTTACCATTGCCAACGAGTCTGGCCCCTTGTCATTTATTCATAACGACTGTGATTCTATTGTGCAAGCAATCATTCATATAAGAAACAGGTGGGAGCTCAGCCAGCCCGACTCGGTCACTGTTCATCAGAAAATTCGTCCTAAGGACGTACCTGGAACACTCCTCAACATGGCGCTCTTGAATCTCGGATCTTCAGATCCGAACCTTCGCACTGCCGCTTACAATCAACTATGTGCACTCACCGCCACTTTTGATCTCAAAATTGAGGTAATTCTATGTACCAATTAAATAAAACCATTCATTATAACCATAAAATGTAATCGTATACTTAACTCAAAATTATGTTGCCTTTTGTAGGGCCAACTTTTGGAAACCTGGGGCTTGTGCATTCCATCAAACAACACGCTGTTCATCAAAAGCGTGTCGGAGAAATTAGCCCACAATGAGCCCAGACTCACTCTCGAGTTTCTAGAGGAATGTATTCATGGGTAAATAAACACTAGACACTAGATTAATTATAGTAACTCGGTATATTATAAGCTTCAGTTGTGTGTATATTTACACACGTGTAGCTCTTGTTGGTGAAAGTTAAATGTGGTTTTGGTTGCCAGGTTCAGCGCTTCTTCTATCGAGCTGAAACATTTATGTTTGGAGTACATCACTCCGTGGTTACCCAATCTCGTCAAGTTCTGTAAGCATTCCGATGACACCAAACGCCAAAAGGTGGCAATGATTCTGGACAAATTAATAACATTAACTATCGAGGAAGTGGAAATGTACCCTTCCATCCAAGCGAAAATTTGGGGCTCTCTTGGCCAAGTTCCTGACCTGATTGACATGGTGCTGGACAGTTTCATCAAGCGAAGCGTGACTGGAGGACTGGGTTCTCCACAAGCGGAAATCATGGCTGACACTGCGGTCGCCCTTGCCTCTGCAAACGTACAACTCGTCGCGAGGAAGGTGATCGGAAGGCTTTGTCGTGTTTTGGAGAAGACTTGCACCAGTCCAGTGGCAACGCTGGAGCAACATTTGATGTGGGATGACATCGCCATTCTAGCCCGCTACCTGCTCATGTTGTCATTCAATAACTGTCTCGACGTGGCTCACCATCTGCCCTACTTGGTTCATGTGGTTTGCTTCCTAGTTTGCACTGGCAGCGTTTCCATGAGGGCTTCCACTCACGGACTTGTCATTAACATTATCCATTCCCTTTGCACCTGCACACAGCCACAGTTTTCGGGTAAAATCTTGTCGTGCTTAAAACATTCGTATGTGAAAATCTGAATCTACAAATATTGATTATTCTTTGATTAATTCAATTTGACGCAGAGGAGACACACCGGGTATTGCGGCTCAGCTTGGATGAGTTCTCCTTGCCCAAGTTTTACCTGCTGTTTGGAATCAGCAAAGTGAAGTCTGCCGCTGTAACCGCATTTCGCTCTTCGTACAGACATGCTGGAGACCGCTGGCTAGGTCATTATTCCCCTATGGACAGAGAAAGACTGGCTCTCACTTCTCTGGAAGTGATCACGGACGCTCTTCTGGAAATAGTTGAGGCTTGCATGAGAGATATTCCAGAGTGCGACTGGCTTCAATGTTGGACTCAGCTCTCGAAAAGTTTTGCATTCCGTTACAATCCAGCACTCCAGCCCCGTGCGCTCATTGTGTTTGGCTGTATCAGCAAATCCATTCAAGATCAGGACATTAAGCAGCTGCTGAGGATTTTGGTGAAGGCCCTCGAGAGCTTTGGAGATGTTGTGCTCATTGAGGCAATTGTGATGTGTTTAACCCGGCTGATCCCATTGTTGCGGCCAGAGAGTGCCATTCATCGAATGATGTTCTGGGTGGCAATTTCCGTGCTCCAGTTGGATGAAGTGTCACTTTACGCTTCTGGTCTCGCTCTACTTGAACAGAATCTTCACACACTGGACTCACAGGGTATGTTCGAAGCGAAAAGCTTGGAGCAAATTATGACGTCGACAAGGGAGCCGCTCGAGTGGCACTTCAAACAATTGGACCATGCTGTGGGACTCTCCTTCAAAAGTAAAGACAAAACATTTCTTGTTACGACAAAGCATGACTTATTCAAACATTTTCAAACTTCTCCCATTTCTATTTAAACAATTTCAGCCAACTTCCATTTTGCTCTGGTGGGCCATCTCCTCAAAGGCTTCCGGCATCCAACTCCAACTACTGTCTCGAGAACTGGTCGAATTCTCACAATGCTTCTGGGAATCGTGGCAAAACCCACAAAAAAGGACAAATTTGAAGTGACGAAAGAAAGCGTTGCGTACCTCTCTGCACTCGTTTCCGTCTCGGAAGAGGTGCGGAGTCGGTGTCATGTTCGTCATCACATGTCCCGGCACTTGGCATCCTCCAATGAAAACATGAACTGGAGTCCTAAGTCGCCCACCAACCGACGTCAGAAGTCATGGGATCTCCTTGATCAAACCTCACTCAACCAAGCGCAACGGCAGCAGGGCAAACAAACTACAGTTCAACAAGTAAGCAATTAACTGACGCAAACATTTCCTTTTTTGTCCACCTTTTTTCTTTGGGGTTTTTTGTTTCCTAAAAGTATGAATACTTTAGCTTACTTCTTTTTTATTTGTAAGCGAAAAAATGATGGCTTTTCTTTTCAAAAAGTGCAAAAAGTCTGCTCACTTCATCCAAATGCATAAATAATTATGAAATCATCATTCATATAAAAATTAATTTTCTCTGCTATTCAAATACTTCTTTATTCCTGTGCTGTTTCTTTCAATTTCCGAAATATTCACTTCTTTTCTACTGTCTCAATTCCAAAACTTACTTGCAAAAAAATCGCTTTTTATTCTATTATTTCTATTCAATTTTCTTCTTTAGTTTCTGGCTTTCTAAGTGAATAAAGCAAAAATTATGATGATGGCAAATGTTGATTCATTTACATGAATGTAATGATGATAATTGATGATGATGATGATAAAAAAAGGTTCAGAGCGGTGCGAAAAACTGGCGTAGCTTGGATTTGTCGTGTCGTGTCTTGGACTTCAATTCAAGTAGTAAGGAGGAGGATTTTATTTGATAATTTCACGGTGATATGAGAAGAATGACATCACTGTTCCGATTGTTCCGAAGCAAATCTACTTTTGTCGTCTTCTTTTTTATCTCATCAGTTAGCTCCTTCAGTGAAAAATGACTTAATACGCGTTTGTTTCCTTCCAACACATCACGTGTAACACGTGAAGATTGCAATTGTGACTGCAAAAACGCACAATCTGTTCATGTTGGAACGCTCTGAGCTTTTCTGATAACACGAGATCACACTGCGCTTTTTCATATTTCATCCTGAGATTATAAATTGTTTCATAGTTTGCGACTGATGGTGAGTTTCTTCTAAGCACTTCCACTTGATCTTGATTTTGCAAATCCATCGCAGCGGCAAAGCCTCTGGGTTCTCGACTCCGTTAATGCTTATGAAGACATTTAATGAAACGTTTAGTGAAAATCCCGCCTCCTCAGCTAGTTCAAAGGGGTTACAAAAACTGTTCTCTAGGATAAAATTTTCCGCTTTTTGGTCACACTTCCAGACATACATGTGCAGGCCGTTGTACCGATACGCCCAGAATCTTTCCCAAATAATGAGGAACCCCAACATTTTCCTCATTTTCTGCTCCAAAAGCCATTTGGAAGCCGCATTGCGTTGTTAAAATGACACAAGGAAATAAAGAAACTGAAGTGGTTATTTAGGTTACAATAGCAAAAATGTATTGTTATGTTGAATTATTAACTTTACCTTTTCGAAAATACCGACAGTGTAATGACGATCACCCGGCCGTAATTCTTAACCGTTTTTGATACTTTTGCATCGATGAGCTTAAATGCACTAACATTTACTTTTGTGGACATTGGGGCGCAGTTGGCAAAAACGAAGGTTACGACAGCAGCCAATCTGTCTCTGCAGTGGTGGGCGTGGTTTGCAAAATGACCTCTAATATTTTCTGTTGATAATTAGCATTTGACGCTTGAATATCTATTTAAAGATGTTAGGCATGAGACACGTCGATTTTATTTTGTAATGATATAGTTTCAATGATACGGTACGAAAATGACTAGATACAATGCGGTATCGGTAACTCTTACTTGGATCAATTGAAGGGTCCCTGAAAAATATTATCCTTGTATCATGTATAGGGGAAGTGTGTCACCCACCCCTGGGCATGCATGTCAGTGAAGTCATGTATTCCACTACTGCAGTCGGTACTCACTTGACTGGCTTTAGAACGCTTACGAAACCACCATAGTCATAGGCATGTTCTTCTGGAAAAACAATTAGAGATCTCACCTGTTAAAGTAGGAGATAAATATTACTTTTTCCATTTATTGTGCTATTACATTTTTAACTGATTGTGTTTCTAATTGACTAAAAAAACAAGCTAATCTAACAACACTGATTTTCATATTTTGTTGTACATTTTCTACAACTCTCGAGTCAGATGATTGTAACACAGTTGGGGTTTGTAAACGGTTCACAATTTCATTAACGTCCTTCCTTTCTAATAACACACATTCCATAACAGTCGATTGTGTTCTACGTCCAGGCACATGGCTTGACACTTCGAAGGAAAAACCGCAAACAAATAGAATGGGATCTTTATCAACAATTAATTTTAACAGCAGTATCATAATAAAATTTTAAAATTCATAATCATGCTCATATACTTGCTACCTTTGGATTCCTTTTTATCGTCACTTTTGGTACATCCCCATCTCAAATGTGATTCCAAACTTCCCAGATTTTTACACTGTCTCCCACATCGCTCACATTTTTTAAAAACCCGAATGAATCCGTCTCTCGTGATCTCGCAAACGTTGCAATTTCTTAAATTTGGATTCGCATCCTTCTCTGTCACATTTAAATGGTTTATCGTAGCCGACATTTTGATCTGCAAACGCTCATTAACTAAACGACTCAATTGCTAAACAAAAGTGCAGAGCGCTACTCTCTTCGATCAGTTCAATCTTCTATGAACTCAAAATGACATGATGATTCACGTTTCTTGACAGTCGTTTCTCTTCTCACTATCTACCGTGAAATCACATCACTCATGTTACACAAACGGAGAACGTGCGCTTTATGAAAACTTGTTTTTTTCGACTTGTAGCACCTGCTGGAATTAACGTTACGGCGACGGACCACAAGTCGTTCAAGTCGTTGTCCCACAGATCAGCGTCAATGCCCGTCCGGAATGAGCACAAAGTGAGATGAGTCAAAGTAAAAACAGAAAAGAAAGGATTTTTATTTTTTGTTTCGCCAACAGAGATCTTAATCAATAAACCCCTGCCTAATTTTCGAAACCAGTGGTCAAAAATTAAAAAAAACATTAAAAATTAAAAAGAAAGACGTAGTTCGATGCAGAGTTTATATTAATACAAAAATATTAATCAATTAAAAATCAATTAACATGTCTCACTTCACCCCCATAAACCAAATTAAAGTCTTCGTGTAGATTTTTTATCTGAAAAGGAATTCAAGTGAAGACAGTTTCTAATAAACATAAAAACAAAACGGAACAAAATTTCCAAAGTTACCACTACTTCCTACTTTTACATTTCAAAACTTTCAAATTTCATTTCATAAACCGTAGGCTGTAAACCTTTACTCCACCAAATATCGTGTATATTATGTACATACATTTGACTGTCATCCAAAGAAATTTTAACCAGTTTTATGCCAGTTGAATATTTAAGCAACACTATCCAAGCCGTACAGTATCCCTTTTGGTTTAGAAACAAAGGAGCTGTTTCACTTTGGGTTTCACCCATTTCTTAGAGCTGAGTGATACACTTTTCTCTTTATTTCTCTCTATTCATCTTCTAACTCAAAATGCTCATTCTCTCACTTTCACTCGCTGTTTCATTTACTTAACTTTCGCTCCTTCACCAATATTTTTACATCGTTGTTTTCGTTACAAGTGTTTTTAATCAAGTTGTGTCAAAATGTTGACTTTTGACCGGTCACCGTCATGCCACCGCAATTTAACCCAAATTCCCAGCAGAGCCACCTTTTCACACCCACCCAGACCCAATAGAAACATTTTTCCACAATTTGTTGCTGCAGCATCTTTCAATCTCTCTCGCTCGCTCGCTCGGCAGATTACTCTCACCAAATCACAATATAAAACATTTCGCTATTTAAAAGCTCTTATAAGAATAAACCACAATCCTTTGTTTTGAAAAATACTTACAAGTACGATTTGCCAAAACGTCCAGAAATCACCGCAACCGCCAAATTTTACTTCACAACCATTAAGCCTTTCTTATTTGTTTTGTTCAAAATCTGCTTTCTCTTACTTGTCCACACTTCCGTTTTGTATAAAGTTCAAAATCATCGCTCCTTTTCCTTGTCTGTGCCGTGCTGCTATTGCTTCTTTCACAACAGCCGCGCGCAGCTCAGCTCAATCATCATCATATTATCTTCAAATGATGAGATTCTAATATTTTTGCTTTAAAAAAAATCATCAAAGCATTGATAAGTTGATCATTAAAATGTCACTCGAAAAAAGATGAACAACTCACAGAGTGATGTTTACAAAAAAGCAATGATCGAATTGCACACGCCGCATTCAATTTCTTTCTGAATCTCTATGTACTTTCTCTTTCCTTTCGGAATGCCTTTCTCCAATGTCGTCTCTTCCGAACAATTCTTTTTGTATTATTATTCGGTTATATTTTGTTGTGTATGTAAATATTTTCTTAAATATTTTAATCTTACGTATCTTCTTGATTAAGAAAGAAATTAGCTAGCGAAGTATTGTGTGCTGTCACACAATTATGATTATTGTTATTGTTATCGTTATCCTTACTATCTTGTCTTGTTTCTTTCTTTTTTCTCTGTTTGATTCCCGAACTTTAGAACTTTAGCCAGGCTCGTGCTCTTTTCAAGTCTCAGAGATCTTTTTCTGTACCTACCAGTAAGGACAACTCCAAGGTACTCTCTTCTTCTCAACACAAAAAAATGACAAATCTCTCAGAAAAATTACTTTAAAAAAATCATTTCCTGTTTCTCTCCTCGGTTCTCTCTTTTAGCGTCTCTTTATTATATTAAGTATGTAGTCGTTTGCGTTTTTTTTCTTTCGATTTTGTTTTCAATCTTCTTTTCAAATAATCATTACTTAAATTCAGTAACATTTCCTTTGTTAAGTATTTAAGTAATCAGTAAAACTCTTTGAACAAATTAGAATAAGTGCGTGTTGTCTTGTTAGTTGTGTGCACCATACTTAATTTTAATGAGCTCACCCTATTAATAAACGAGTGAATTGAACCCAGATCCATCTTACTCGTAATTTCCAAACAAAATCTTCCTATGCCTGTCTTTCTCTGTGAAAAAATAATTCAGTAATAAGTATTTAATTGGTATTTTTGAGTATTAGAAAGGAAATTTCCTCTTTTTATTTTCACTTGTTGCACTTCACTGTTTTTGCCCTTTTCTTTGAGTAACCCACCATTACACAGATATCCAGTAACATGATCATGAGTTTGGCGTGATAAGAATGTTCAAGTACAGATCCGTAATTTATTGACAAATTTTGAGAAAATCTACTTTTGAAAAGTAACTTCATTAACATTGCGAATTTGTTACATAACTTGACTATGAATAATCATTTCACACAACTTACATAATGATTGCATTTATTTATTCTCAGAAAGGAAACTAACGAATTGATAATTATTTAAAAAATAATATTTTGACTGACTTTCCAATCAAAAAGTTTTGTTCATCAAAACGTCCGGATAAAATTTTCTGAAATTCTGGCAGAGGGCGTTCCAGAATTTATACCTTATGCAGTAACGGTGTGAAAACTGGTTTCGTAATCACACATTAATAACTCTCTAAGAACCTCTCTGCCAGAACAATCTTCCTGCTTCCCTAATTTTGAAAATATTTTTCGTTAGGATTTTGTGAAACTAAAAATGCTAATGTTGATTTTGAAGAAAAGAATCTAACTGAATTGGGATTGAATGTAGGAAGGGGAAGAGTGCAAACGGGCGAGCGTATCCAACGAGAACAATGTTCTTCTCGACCCTGAAGTTGTAAGTGACATTCAGACGCAGGCACTTCTACTCACGGTTCTCGCCACTCTCGTCAAGTACACCACCGACGAAGCGGAAATGAGGGTTCTCTACGACTACCTGGCCGAGGCGTCTGTTGTCTTTCCAAAAGTCTTCCCTGTTATGTAATTCTCGATAATTGAAGAAAATTTCTCTCGACATTTGATTTTCAGTGAATCTTAGCTGACATTTAATTTAACGCCAATGTTTTTAATTTGCCCGTATAAATAGACATACTCTTTTGGATGCGAAAATTACGAATGTGCTGTCACTCTGTCATGACCAAGTGATTCTAAATGCGGTTCAAAATATCATCCAGAACATGATCACTCAGGAAGATGGGTCACAGCAACAACCTCATTATTTACAGTCAATGGGCTTTGGTGGACTTTGGAGATTTGCTGGACCGTTTACCAAGGTATGTCTAGCTTTTTTGCTTTTTTGCTTTTTTGTATTCACTGATATTTATTTGTTGCACTTTAAAGATCCAATAAATCAATCAATGTCTAGCCTCACGCGTAAAGTATATTTTTTTAAAGACTAATCACTTGAAAGTAACAATGAGTATTAATGAATGCAAATTTTCTCTCTCTCAAACAGTCAAACTGTACAGCAGAAAGTGCAGAGCTGTTTGTGAACTGTCTGGAGGCAATGGTAGAGACATGTCTGCCTTCAGAAGACGGAGAGCTGGAACAGTACCCGTCGATGTTATCTGTGTCGTCGACGGTAAACCTTTCCTCATCCCTCTCTTCCCTCACACTCGGCTCTCCTACTGAAAAAGGTGAGCTGGCAGGTTTGAACAACGGTAATATCCCAAATACAGTAAAGAAAACCGCCAAAACAAATCCTATTAACGGTGAAATCGAATTTGGTTTATAGTCCAGGAATCAACTCTCTTTTCCATCTTATAGGATCGATTCACACTCAGTTTTAGAAATCAGTAGAATTTCATACCCCCAACAAACCGACACCAACAAAATCGACGAAAACAAAATAAACTAAATTTAAACAAAAGATAAACAATACTGGGTTGGAGACTACGGCAACACACACCGACGATAATTCTCTATCAAATCTATTAAAGTGTTTCATCAAACCAAACCTTTGATTAAAAGCTAAATGAAAAATGGAAAAAAATAAAACCCGGATTCTCCTCTTCCCATCACTATTGCCAAGGACGCTTCAAGAAACAACCAAGATACCAAATATACGTATTTAAAATATCCATGTAATCTATTTATTAATAATTTATTATGTAGTGATAAGAAGATTAATAAGAAGAAACTCCACACTGCTGCTCCCTTTTTACCAGAGCCTAGTGATCTATATCTATGTCTTCTTTCATTTCGTTGTGGAGAAAAAGGGTATTCACAATTTTCCATGCCTTTTTTCCATTGTCGTGAAAAAATTAGTATACCGGAAACAATCTTACAATCATTTATACTCGATACTACTGTGATCATTTTTTGTCCAACAAGAAAAAGAAAATTGTGAAATCGTTTTATGTGTACGTATGTCTTAAGAAAAAAATAATTAAATATAATTATGTGTGTGGGAATGGAAAAGAGCTGATTCATTATTACATAATTAATAGAAAAGATTATATATATTAAATTATATCGTCGAGCGATTCATTACGTATTACGTAGATTGAATATTGAAATGTGGAAAAATGCAAATCAAACTGATTTTTTGTTCTTCTTCTGGATTGAGCAAGCGTACTTAATCCACTCTTAGTAAAGAAAAACTTTTTGTATCTAGTAATTTATTAATTAATTAATTGATTTAACTTTTCTATAAAAATATATATGAGTAAACTTTGTATTTCTTTATTGACACTTTTAACTTAAATTCTTATGACTTTGTAATAAAACATATTATGAAATGAAGAGAAAGAATATACGTATTTATTGTTATCTTGAGTAATAAAAAGTTATATCGTAGGATAAATATATTTATAGATGATTATATTATTATTAATTATAATTATTAGCAGTCGAATATACATCATCACCGTATTGTTTAAGAAGGGTGACATGAAATGAAACCGGTTCTGATGAGTGAAAAAACAAACAAACTGCTATCCAACTGCTAAAAAGGGACAGAATTGCAAATTATGTATTGCCAGCGTCATTTGCTCGACTTCTTTGTTATTTATTTCTACTGTTGTATTTAATCTTGTTATTATAATATCAATCAGCAAAAGGTTTCTGCTGTGGTAGCTGTCATTTCTACTACCTTCTAATACTATCCTTAGATTGCGCTGTTGTTGGCAGATTTCATTGTTTGATTTTTGAATTTAGTGATAAGTCATTTTGTTGTTATGTCATTGTTATTTAATTATTAATACTATTATATTATTTGTTATAATGCTTTCACGTTAATTATCAACTCAGGCAGTTAGACTGGCTACTTTCACTTGTTATTAATATTATTATTATTGTTATTATTATTACTGTCAAATTATCATTATTATTCACGGATGCAGATAATTTAATTATTGTTGTTATTAAAATAGTAGAAAAATAGTAGTGAATTTATATTTATTTTTATGCTATTCACCCAATATATACCACATTATACGTACACAACAGAGTAATTATATTGATTACATTTACCGTCTTGTCGTTTCCTCATGCTATTTACAAAAAAAAATCTGCCCTACTCTTTATTAAAATTTATGAAATTATTACATTGTCAATTGAATTGAAGAATGAGAAAATTCTATGATAATAAAATAATCGACTTGAGGAAAAAAAATTACCTTGTGATGACATTTTATTCGTCTAGGACCAGGTTTGTTTTCCATCCTTTTCTATACCCGCACATCCTTGAGTGGCATAAACTTCGAAAGGTCGCGCATGGAGCAACGGTTCACTACGTCATACGGGTTACAACAAACTTAACTCACTCCTGCAGAATAACCACTTTTGAGGGACGACTTTATAATGGAATAGTGTACGGTACACCGTGTACCCCCTATTTGTTTGTTTTTAGTTTAGGGCTACTTGAGTTACTTTTTTATTAAAATATTTGCACTAGGGAGGACTAGAATTTTTTCTCCGGAAATGAAACAAGAGAGAACGAAACTAGAACTAAAAATGTAAGAGTAAAGTAAAGTGGAAGTGATGGTGGTGGACAAAGAAAAGGGTGCGTTATGCAGGAACCCTGTTCATTCGTCCGTTGAGAGAAATTTTATGCTGTCCCAAAGATGCCTTGGCGAATGAACGATTCCCTAATGAACTGTGTCTTGTCAAACAAAAGGAAAGTTTACTTTTTTGTCTCCTTATAACAAAAGGGCCAGCCATTTGACAACTCACCTACCACCAATGTAATGGTGAACTTTTTTTCTGTTCACAATATTTTCCTTCCACCCGCCCTCATGTGCATGCCCACGTCTCTGTTCCTAGAAACAGTGCCCACGCCGTGATAGGAAAATTCCCAAAACGAATTACCATTACCATCGAACGTTCCGGAAGTTAAGTAAGTTAAGTTAAAAGTCGGATGAAAAGACCTCGGTCAGCAGCCTTCGTGTGAGTGACGGGAACGTAGGCGTATGGCAAAGTGCAGGAAAAGAAAGCATGAGAGACGTTTCCTTTTATTTCAATAAAGTAGCGAATTTATTTGTAGATTTTATCCTTCCACAGTATTTCAATCACATCGAGATGATCATATTTCTAAATCATTTAGTATCATACACGTACATTTACATACATAAGATAGATACATGTATTATCATTATATTTACAATAACATCATCATTGACGTAATAAAAGGAGAAAAACTATAAATAAATTCAATAATTACATTGGTTAAATATAGTTTCATTCAATTGGTAATTTTAAACTCTAATTTCTGGGAGAATGTTTTAAGGGAAAATAAATTTCATTGAACTTTACAAATTTTAAATTGCTATGTTTTCTTTTGTAAAATTGAAAACAAAACTTATGCTACGATGAATTAAATATTATACATTTTTGTTCGTTTTGTGGAAAAATTAAAGTTCTTTTTGATTGTAATCAGTAACTTGTGAATTATTCGATTTGCGAATTATACACGACACTACACACAGAGAGAACAGAGATAGGCTACGTCTAGTAATTAACTGCAACACGACTTCCAAAGAAGCAAGAAGTGATCATTCATTTCAATGCTTTTGATTAATTACAGGTTTAAATTTTGTTTTTATTGGAAAGTATTTTTCTCCTCCTTTTCTTCCATTCAATTCGATTGGCATGGCCTCTGGAAAAGAGAACTCATCTCCATTTTGTATTTATTAAAGATTCTTTATACAATTAATAAACTATCGAGATAAAAATCATTTAAACTTTCTCTTGAAAAATACACCAACACGACCATTGTCAACTGTTACTCTAAAAAATCCGAAGATTTCCTCCCGGTAGATAACCTCATATTTGTAGCTATGATTAAATTGGATTGCATTTTTAGATGACATTTAAGAAGAATTGAACAGTACTGTACTATCATTTTAATTTAATTAATCATTATTATCATTCCATTCCACTCCACCCACAAAAACTATACACTATCATGATTAGAATAATTGTTTTGCCTTAAAGTAGCATCCAAGTACAAATAAGGTCATCTTCCCTCACTTTCCTATTTTTCCTATTGTAGTTATTCTTAAATATTCTTAATACTATATGTATACAACTACACTAGTATATTTATTTTAAACGGTGTGTATAATAATAATGTGAAACAATCCCTGACATCAATTAAGGAAGTTTTAAAAAATTAACCGGACTAGAGATTATAGATTTATAAAAACAACAACAAATAACAATTTTACTTCCTTCTGGAGAAGTATCAACATCGAATTCTCTGTGACTGTCATCTGTATTAATTAGACCGGAAGAAACTACATGGAAAAATCTTTTACAGATTTCCTCACTTTTGTCCTAGGGTTTCCTGGATGTTTGTTACATAATACAAGATAGATTACGTACAAGCCTAGAATTAATTAATGTATCTAAAGGTTTTGTAAAATACGCACAGTTGTACGTTGTTGGCATGTTTTATGAAAAAGGAACTAACAAGTTTAACTGTAAAAGAATGTAATTATTTCAGAATTATTAAACGTTCAGTAGCATTTAAAAACACTTTCCCCAATACCCACCAACTTTCTCCCATGTTCGTATAACATTTCCGACCATCGCAAAAACACAAATTTTATTTCTGTCTAACCAAGAAGTAACCAATCAAGAATCACTCCAGAATTTATTCGGTAATTTTGAACAGAAAAAAAGACACGATTCAGTCAGCCATCACTTTTTTCCACTTCACACACGTAAAATATTTTCCCTCCCTTTTTTACAATTTACACAGCTAAATATTCCGTTATATAATATAATTACTATGTTTGTATAGTGTTTCATTAACTAATTATATAACGAATGTTTTATACACTAGGGTGATTAGTATAATATTGGATAATAATAAAAAGTAATTTAGAAAAATTGTATGTGTATATTTTACTTATTTCTTCAGAAAAAAGTAAATTGTAGTACGCGTCGTAGAAAGCCCTTTTCAGTTGATTTCTCCAAATATATAATTGCCTTCTTAAACTTGAGTAAAGTTCCCATACTTAAATGTTATGTCTAAATATTTATATACCTATTATAAGAAACAGGATCGTTTTAGTGTATGCTACATAATAATTATCAACAGTCGTCGTGAGTAATTTCAACGGAAATGATTCAATTTTGTTACTAATTTCCGACCTACAGTTACATAAAGTACTAGATAAAAGTCGTCTGCCAATTATTTCTTTCAAATATTCACGGGCGTCCGCTTTTATGTACAAATAAATTTGTTCAAATAACTGGTTGATTTGTTAAATTAAAAATTGCATTTTCTTCTCTTTAAATGATACCTCGTTTAAAAATTGTGATTCTTTTGGCCACATGATCTGCTTGTTACCTTTATATTTTATTTTATTTGCTTGCAGTTTTCTGTGAAATTTCTGTGTTTCTGTTTTCTATCTAGACAGTAGTTTTTAAAATAACTATAGTCAATTGTCGTTTGAACTTCTCCCTTTCGCAAGAAAAAAGTTCCAATCAATCAACACATAGAATGTAATAATAATTTTTTCTCTACAAATTTTCACATGCCTCACCTCCTGTTCCACGTTGAACCTTGCCTTAAATACACAACAACTGTCTTTTTGGTACGGATTGGTTTCATTAGTAGCAATAATAAATAACACGTATCAATAACAAACGACTCACAAAATCTTACCGTTTGTTTCTTAGACTTTTTGCTAACACAAAATAACAAACATCAAGAGAATTAAAAAGTCGAAAGGAGCAAGCTAAAACTTGAATGAAACTTCTCATTCTTGTCGGTTGTAGAAGAAAAGCCTGAAGTTATAGACATCCTCGAAAAATTTGTATGTATTCATTGTCAACGATTCACGATATCTGCTGCATTAAAAATTATTTTCGAAACTAATTTGTTTAAAGCTTTGTTCTGTACCTATTTAACTGTTTGGTTTTGGAGGGTTCTAAAAATGTATGTAATTTACGTTTATTTTTTATTTACTTGTGATTTGATTAGATTGGATTCTTAAATAAATAGACTCGAGTATCTACATAAAATGTACAATTTCACTTGAAATTGAGAGAGATTAACCCTTCCGTTTTTGGTGTTGTACTACCCAGTAGTACAATTAACAACAAGGAAATCAACTTTTTACAATTTAGCCTTCTCACCCTTTTTCTTAATTGAGTTAGAAAGTAAAGTTACTTTCAGTATTTACATTATTGGATGCATGCAAGATGAAACAGTTTCTGTGAACTTTAATTCAAATACATATTTACAAAGCACGCTCACATTTTCAACGTTTTTTACATCAGATGTAAGAATTTCTGCCTCACAGATTTATTCTGTAAAATAAATGTATCGTTTTATAATTACCATCTTAAGCGATAATTGTAGAAAACCATGCGTAATTAATTAATCTAATTAGTTATTATAATTCGTTAATTAGTTTAATAATTCTTTTTATATACTCTTTCTTTTAAAAAACATGCAACTTTTTTATTTACTTTCAAAAAAGTTTCATTCAATTTTTACTTCACTATTTAATCAAACAATTTGTTGCCTAGTTTAGTTTTATTTTCTAAACTTTTTGTGCTGTTTGTTGAGTCGCTCTCATCTCATCTCATATTTCTTCTCGCTTCCTCTTTCTTACTTAATACCATATCCAGTTAAAATTTTAGTCTACTCTGTATTAAAATTGTTAATAGCTGTTAATAAACTAAGTAAACAAATTGAATACTAGCTTAACTAAATTACTTGGAACAAGAATAATTAATTTGTAAGCGAAAGTGTAATTAACAATTCTCAATAACGACTTCGACATTCAATGGGATTAATAATTCATTATTAATTTACATTTCACAGTGTTTATTATAGCTTATTACCACAGACAGCGAAAAGCATTTTAGCACACAACAATATATAGAATATTTTTTCATTAAAAATGTTACCAGGATATACAATATATTTTTGACTTACTTTAAGATACTCTTTATGTAAGCTACCTACTTAATAATACGTAGGGTAATTAAGTAAATTGTTCGTATATGGTACACACACAGCATAATAGCAATAACAACAGTTAACAAATTAATGAACTATTAATTACTTTCTTCTCAGATAAATATTGTTTTCAACTTTGTTTCTGTTCTGACTATAATGTTACTGTTTCGTTATAATATTTACATTATAACATTCGCTATAGTTGAATAATTAAAAATATTGTTTCACAGAGAGACGAGAAAGCAACATGCACCACGGAAAAAGAGTGAGTGGCAAAAATCGTTATGTGTGTACCAAAAGGAAACCGTTTGTTTTTGTTTGAATTTTTCATCCTTCTCAATGCATCTTACAAAACGGGTATTACAAAGGACGACGACGGCGACGACCTTGGGAGGAGATTATTGTAGTAATTAGAGAAAAAGGTTGCTGCTACAACAAGGGCGACACTCAGGGTGAGGAGGAATGACGTGGAGCCACGGAGTGAGCTCACGGCGTTGGACGACGGACCAAATACTGTTTGGATGCAACGCTCATAGTCGAGGTAGTCCACATTTGTGATCTTTACATACATGTAGGACGAGGAATATATTATTCATCTTATTTTTGTACTCATGCATTGATCAGTGGAACTGATTAACTTACGGCACAGAAGTGGGTTCGACGACACAAATCCTTGCATTTGCGAGGATCCTCGTAGCCCACGGAATTGGCATGGTTATACCTACATACAAACAACGAGTAAATTGAAGCACGGCATTTTCAATTTTGCAATTTTCTTCTTTTTTTTAAAAGATTCTTCTCTTCGCAGGAGAGAAAAGAGGAGCGTGGGGGTTCTTTTTTATTTTTTCTTACTTGAAAAACTTGTCGGTCCCACTCTCTTTGAGGAAGGTAAAGGCGAGATCACTGAGGGACTCGGCGGACACGTTGTTCAGTTGGTAGTAGCTGGTGAGATTGTAGAGAATCTTCCACTCTGGCCTGTCCCGCACGTTCGCCTCGCTCAAATTGAGATAATACTGGGAGTAGTCGTAGATTTGACCTGAGGTCGTGTTGAACTGGTAGAGTCTCAGTCCAGGATTGTTCGGCCCCTGAAATATTATATAATTAATAGTCAATGCACACATTAATTGCATACTGTAGTGCAAACATTCGCATAGCCTGTACCAAGTTACTGTAGTTTACAAACTTACGATCTCGTCTGCAATGACGGACTTGCGGGGTGACACCGCTGGCGCAATAAACAGGTACGATACTGGAACTCTCTCCAAAAACTTCCCTTTGGTCTTATCTGTACCAGATTAAGGTTTGTATTTGACATTGAACATTTTGATTAATAAAGGCAGGGAAAAAATTTGATTGATTGCAAACGTGTTTATTAAGACAGACCTTGTTTCTCATAAAATATTCTAAACGAGTCAGAATGGAAGTGTCCGAAAAATTGTCCCGCGATCACACTATGATAATCTCGGACCAGCTTCAAGTACCTACACAGACAAGAAACAAGACATGAACAAATCGCTCGGTTAACAACGTCATCAGTTTTTTCTACCCCCATTGTTTTCCGTAATAGCAGCCTGTCATGAATTATGCTTGATTCGGAGAGAACTCCACATTTGTTCCGAAACATCATCAGTCATCAACTATCCACATCCGCCTCCTGATTGCCTTATTCATCATCACTTCAACTCAACCTTACATCTATCTCCAGGACAAAAAATATTATGCGTGCTCTGTACACTTTCTTTATTTCTTTCTCTTCCTTTCACTCGCTTTCTCCCTCCCAGCAATGCTTTCTTAGGATGGCGATAATGGCGAGGCCAATAAAAAATATTCCAACCGACAACTTCAAACTGTGCTTTGTTCATCTTTCTTGTGAGCAACATCTTTCAACTTGTGCTCTGCTCGCTATTGCTATTATGTTTCCATACATCGAATGGGAAAGAATGGGAAGCAGCAGCAGCAACAACATCATAATAATAATAATAATCTGTATTTTTACTAGGTCATTGACTCAAAAGTTTATTATATTTTTCTGGTGGTGCTGGCAGCCATCAAGAAGCGACTACTATGAAACGTTGGCTGGTAGGGAGGATAAAAAAAAACATAATCGAAAAACTGCACTCCACAAACACAAACACACGCAGTATTTTTATAACACACTTCTGGAACATTTTCTCTTGCCCCCTCCCCTCCAATTCTCTCCTTTCCCTCCATTTTTTCCTTCCTTTCTTTCCATCTATCTTGTCCCGGCAAAAAATAATATAAATTTCAATTCGATACGATACATTACACTTGTCTTCGTCTTTCATTTCATTCCGTCGTCTACAACGTCACCGTCTTCTTGTAAGTATGCACAGTGAAAGTACATTGTGCGAGCCAGGCAATGAAGGAAGACAAGAATGGGTACGAAAAAGTATGTATTATTATTAATGGGATTTTAATATGTTGTGAGGACGAAGAAGTAAAAAATTGATATTTTTCCTTGGGAGAATGAAGGCAGAATATGAACATGATGAGAAATGCATGAGTATGATACAATATTATATATATTTTTAAAGAAGAAAGGGAACGTTTTGTTTGACCCACTATTATTTATCCGCGTTATGCAACACATTCTGACTATGATTCCTTTCTCCGTTGTACGAACAACTGGAGCTTTCCCCCTTTTTAGTTGAATAAAAGAAAAAAATGAGCAGATGTGAAAATCGTAAGTGAGAAAGAAAGGAAAAGGGTCCACAAAGAGGAATTGATACTCTTGGACAATAACAAGTGGCGGTCCACTCCACGCCGTACGGTACGATCTTGACAGTGCATTTCCACTCGAAGAAAGAGGAGGAGAAAAAAGCGAGAAAAAAGGATACAATTTTTTGGTGAAAGTGGATGACTGGATATTAAGTGAAAAACAAGTAGGATGAAATGGAACTCGGCATAACACGTACTCATCTGAACATTGTAATATTATTGGGGCTCAGGAAATATATTACTTTTCTGTGCCATTGACGGGTCGGACTGGATACGATAATAATCTCGTTCAGTTGAGTAGACGACTCCAGCATAAAAAAGAAAAGCGTGCGGTGTGAGTAAGGCATGTACGTATGTACATACATCAAAATTTCTTTTTTATTCATCAAGTAAAATGGAGTGGAATGAAATATATAGTTTTCTCCATCAAGTGTGTGTATCATCAAGTGTTTTCGGGAGAGAAAAAAACGAACGCAATGAGGAGTCGAAATGAATGGTTTCATTGTAAGCAGCGAAGACGATTTTCAAATCAATGGTGCTTTTCCGAGAAAAGAATGGGAAAAAGTTTCTTGCTTGGAGATAGGATGCATTAACTACATTTTGGTTATCCTTATCCTATAGTTGGACGCTGTTGTTGTTCTATGTAGCCACTCTGTTCTGGCCAAGGGCTCATCGTCGAAATGCCAATAAATAATAATAAGTGTAGCAATAATATCGTTTTTTTCTTGGAACTTGCTCTCACCTTTTGTTGAACTGGTCAGCGTAGGCGTGGTAGCCGAAACGACTGCTCATGTAGCGCTCCATTTCACCAGGTGGAATGTGTCCAATAATGAAGACCGTCTCGCCCAATTGTTTAGCCTTTTCCAGCATGTTAGTTAGCCATTCGAATTGTCCAGCAGGATCCTGCTCGCTTGCCCCCGAGATCCAAATCTTTTTTGTGTACAGACTCGTGTTCAAGATTAGCAGGCGGAGCTTTCGATTCTTTTGCTCAATGGCGTAGTAGCCGCCTACGGAAAATCAAACAAGAATCGTCAGCAAAGCACATGACATAAATATAATCAGAGAGAAAATTCAAATTATGGGCTTATGTACACAGCTTTAGGAGACACTCCCTCCAATATTTTTCCGTCTCGTCAAACATGATAAACTATGCAGGCTGAGTTTGAAATCAAATATTCTAAATAAAATATGA